>CAOKZL010002034.1:0-250249 GCA_948472985.1 Iguana delicatissima
GGGCCTTTCTGCATTAGACTGTTATAGTGCATTATTCCATTTTCAGCATCCTGTGGAATTCTGTGGTGAGTAGTTGTCTGAGGCCAAAGAGCTCTCTGGCTGAGAATTCTAAATGCCCCTCCCTAAACTGCAAACCCCACGATTCCATAGGATGTTGAAAGTGGACTAATAGCACTATAACAGTGTAGTGTGGAAAGGCCCACAGTATCACCCACCACAAGCTGTACACATCTTCATGATCATCTTAAATACAAGAAACAAAGGTATGATTATTTCCCTAAACAGAGCTGGATTAGCCCAGACCATTTTGACCAACTCAGGAGCCATTATGAATTTCAATGTGAAGTTAAAAACAAGACTTAACCTCAATGCCATTTTTTTCCTTAAACTTTTGTACTTTTTTACAGCCTCTGTGGATATTTGCTGGTGGCCCTCTATCACATTCCATATATATATATATCTTCAGGTTAACCCATCCAGACTAATTCCTGCTCCAAAGCTAATCTCAGCTCACTTGTTTTCTTCCTGAAAGCCCATGGTCAGTCTGTGCTTAAAAGTACCTTGAATGCTCTTGAAGTAGCATCAGGCACCATGGCAAGGATTTTTTTTAAAATCTTTTTGGGTCATTTGGTTCATTCTTACCCAATAAATCCAGTGGCAAAGAATAATAATTCTAATATTCTGGTTTTTATGTACTAGAGGAGTCCTGATGGGTTTTGCTACAGACAAACAAAGCACGGATATCATTGTAAAATTCTTCCATGAGCAATATTTCAGAAGGCATCGTTCTCATCCAAGGAGACCTCCTTCCTTTCCTGAGCTGCTATGTCAAGCTATTTTGGACTGAAAATCTAATCTGGAGAAAAACTTCAATTTTATTTTGTGTTGTTGGAGGACAAGTTTTCTTCTCACTTTAAGAAGCATATTTCTAATTTTACTTTTGAATTTGAATAGGAAGCATGGCATGGTTATTCAGTTCTAAAGTTCCTGAAAGCAACAATTCTTTTCTACTATGTTGGAAATGAAATTTTTAATGAGTAAAGAAAAGCTGGACAGAGGTAGAAGAAAGGTTGTACTCAGCCTAGAATGGTTGAGGCCAGAATCCTGTCATCTTTTGCCAATGTGAAGGAGGAGCGAGGGGGCAAGCTGGTCTGATGGGAAAGCAGAACATGACATTTTGTTTATACGGAGGCCTCTCACTGATGAGAAGAAATAATCAAAATGCCACCTCTCTTCTGGCACTGGGTGAGGGACTGTAGACAGTATAAAGAAAGGTAGGGCCATTTCCTCACTACACTGTTATAGTGCTATTATTCCACTTTCAATATCCTATGGAATCCTAGCATTTGCAGTTTAGGGAGGGGCATTTAGAATCCTCAGTCAGAGAGCTCTTCAGCCTCAGTAAACTACAAACCCCAGAATTCCATTGGATGTTGAAAGTGGAATAATAGTACTATAAGTGTAGTGTGGAAGTAGTCTAAGAAACTACAGAGGAACACTCTTGCTTCTGCAATCGCTATAGAAAACGTGCTTCATCATTTTTGCTTGTCTCTACCACTAATTTTGTTTGCTTACCACTACCACTAATTTCCATTTTAGGTGCAAACACAAGAGCTTTAATTAAATATTTTCAATAAAGGTGGGGTTTCTTTTGTAAAATACACAGATTATAATATAATATATTACAGATGATGGTATAACACCTAAGTCTTGTATACCTTCAGAGTATTTTTCTGTTTCATGACATTAAAACCATCTGATAATTTACAGACAGGTTGTGCAATCAGGTTTAGGAATTCTGGTGGAAAATAGCAAAATTATTCATCTGTAGAAGCAAAATTAATATTAAAAGAGGATATTAAAGGCAAGCAGGAGAGAATATTGGAAAAGTTCCACTTGGAAGAAAACCGAATTATATACAATGTATAAGAAGGGAAACAGAACACCATTTATCTTTATTTTGATCTATTTCCTGTTCATTAAAAATGAATGCTTCTATGAAAAATGTTTCTGTGTGTTCTTTTATGTAGCAGTGCAAGGATGAACTTCTGGAAAGGCAACATTAACGTTTTGAGATAGGTACATGATAGCTGAAATTCTATTTCCTTCGCACACAGGACTAAAATAGACCTTTGGGCATGCAGCATGCTTTTCCAGTTTGGGAATATGGAGTATTTGTTTGAGAGAAAGACTAGAGCTCCCTAAGATCAAGATACTATGGGATAAGCAGCCAGAAAAATCTTGGAACAGGAAGTAAAGGACATAAGCTCATGGAAATCCACAGGCAGGGGAGAAGAGCCAGAGATGGTGGCTGCACTGATTGTTGGTCAGGCAAAGACTTAAGCCATTTCCACGCTAGACTTTTATAGCGCTATTATTCCACTTTCAACATCCTATGGAATCCTGGGGTTTGCAGTTTTGGGAGGGGCCGGGCAGCCCCTCACTCAACTGCAAACCCCAGAATTCCATAGGATGTTGAAAATGGAATAATAGCGCTATAACAGACTAGTGCAGAAATGGCCTTAGTGTGACTCAGGTGATTTTATAACCTGAGCACAAGCTAATATGATTCTAGCATGGATCAAGCAGTAGAAGGAAAAATTGTTTGCTTTGAGGTTCAGGGTCAGTGCAAGACATTTTGCTGCTAGAGATAGTGCAGCAAATTATGCCCTCATGCACCCAAGTTAAGGTCCATAATACTCAAGGCCAGCCAAGTTATTTTAATGCATGAGGCAGACATCTCCATAACTACTTTATCCCTGGCAGTAAAGCTAAATGACAACTATTTCAGAGGAGACCTACAAAGGATTCAAGACTTTTCTAGACTGGCATAAGGCAGAGATTATTTTATGCAGACTAGAGATACTTTACACTGTCTTGGAACAGTCTGTGTTCATTGGGTAAGTTAGAATCTGGATAATTACACACATGGGGCTGTTGTCAGGTCAGGATGATTGAAATTGGAATAATCACCTCCTCACTGACAGTGTGACTAAAATGCTGAGATAAAGTCTTTTTATCTAAGTACCCTAACTGCCTATAAGTGTGTGTGTGTTGCAACTCTTCTGAAAAGAAAAGACATAAAGCCTCCCTCCCTGTGATGCTGAGATCCTACCAAGAGAGGGAGGCCACACTAACACAAGACCCATTGGATGCTCTCTTAGGGACCACAGAATAGCATCCCTGGTGTTTCAGTGGTCAGTCTGAACCACTGGTTCAAAAACATATGAAACACTATCAGCGGTAAAATCAATTTAAATTAACATATTAACCCATTATTTAAAGCACTTTGATTTAATGGCTGTACCCTGAAGCTTTATGAAGATACAATATATTTCTGTTCAGTGTCCTGGAGTCTGAAATTCAAAGCATATCAAGCATTAATTTGTAATAGAAGAGTATTTGCAGACCCACCATGCAATATTTCCATGTCACAGCTGCCTACAACAATGAATATCCTTATAATGTCAGTATATTTAGGTGGTTCTTCTAAAGGTCAGGTAGAGCAAGTAATAGAATTAAACTGTTTTTGTCATGCTGCTTCTATAATTTATTTGGTTCTTGCCACTACAGCTAGATAAATAATAGTGAGTACTTGTCACAAAATGGGTATTAGGAAAGGCATTCTTTTTCATTGTGTTTGAAGAATCCAGATTCTTCTAACCTTCAGCTCGTCAGAGCTTTACAACTGTCATGGGCTTTCACTTCTGCTTTTTAAACTTTTGTTAAGGTACTTAATGTTCCACGTTTAATTGTAGTATAATGCATCTGAAGAAGATACAACTGAATCAGTTTGAACAGTAATGCTAGTAACCATGGGAACTACATATATTTAAATAAAATTAAACAACTTGCTAGTATAAACTGTACACTGATGAATGAAGCTTCTGAAAACAAAACAACCATTCACACTACCCAGCAATGGGGTATATTACATTGCTAAAATTGTGCTGTGTTGCTTTAAACCTAGAGTAGAGTAGAATAATGGTAATTCTAGCAGTTGTGGAAATGCTATGATTCTTAGTAATAATTTTTAAATCTAATCCGTTCTGCTTTGAAGATTTCCTCTGCAAATTACATTCTGATTAATGAATGGTGAACTGAATTTTCAGGCTATTCCTAATACCTTAGGAGGCAAGTGAGAGGGGAAAGAAAAGAATGCTCACCAGAAGATATCTCTTCTCGTGGCAATGGCAGCTCAAGGGACCAGGTTGGTTTGTTTATAAACTGTCTCAAATTAGTTCTATACGTGTGTGCTGTGATTATGTTACAAGCCTGTGCAGTGATAGTTATTACAAGAAAGATTCTTAAAGGTGCTAGAAACTGATTTAATATTCCCAGATAGTAACCAGACCAAGCAAATTCATTCTAATTATTCTGAGAAGCTTTCAACCCTAACCATTTTTTTTTTTTAAAGTTGACAGTTGAGAGGGAATTCAGTCAGAGAATTCAGTTGCGTCAGTGGAGTGGTGGGTTGCTTACGGGCAGATGAGACAAAGACAGATGTAAAGGTGCAAGGACATCGGATAAGCATGATAATGCAGGTGAGTCACTTTGAATTTGTCTATAGTGAATTCAGGGCGTTTGACTAAGGTTAAAAAAAAAAAGCCCCTGAGAAGCTTATGACAGCAACTGTTTCTCTTGAAGTCTTTAGAAACTGTAACTGAGTCATTCCTGAAATCATCCAGATTAACCAAGAGTATCCCGTTCAATAAAGTATTGTCTCCTTAATGAATATTTTATAGTCAATAATTTGTACTGTCTCAGATTGTGTTCTGTTTCATGCCTTAACTTAGATGAACAGCCTACAGGAAGGCTTTAAAAAGCTGTGTAGTAGGAATGAATCAGATTAAGACATTCTGGGATACAGTGGCAGGGAGTTCCACAGACTGAACTGAGAAAACTCAAGAGTCTCAGCCCCCTCCTCTGAGGAGAAAAGTGATTCTTAATGTGAAATTAAAAATAGTGATTTCCCACACAAGCATTCAACAACTCTTGTTGCCATATTCTGGCCCAGACAAAGGCAGCCCCATCTACAATAGTGCAGTAATCCAATCTGTATGTTAATAAAGCATATGTTAATATGGTCAAGTCTGACCTTTGTATGAACAGATGCATCTTGAGTCCGGGCCAAACTGAGCACAAATATTCTTGGCCATGACCCCTACCATGACATGCAGAACAAAAGGAGTTTTTGAAGGGGAATAAAGCCAAAACAGGCTGAATCACTGCTCCCAGGCAAGACATTTTTCCTGATTAAAAGCATCTTTGTTTTCTGGATTAAACTTTAATTATTAACTCCATTCAACCTGTCACCTCCTAGGAATACATGATGCTGCCTTATAATGGAATGTCCATGTCTAGTCCACAATCTAATTGTACACATTTCTTCCCACCTTCCTTCCTTCCTTCCTTCCTTTTCCTTTTCTTCTTTTTTTACTTTACATTTATATTTTAAAATATTAACAATTATACAAATAACTGCTTCCTTGAGATCTGAATGGAAATTCTTTAAATTATGCCACAAGCACTGGAGTCTCCTCCTCTCATCTACTGTATATTGGCAATGGGAAAGCAAACCATCTCTCCACTCCATACCAACCCAATAATGCTATCTCTTCTTCAGAGCAAGCTACCTTCACCCAAAATACTCTCCCAATTGACTGAAAAATCACATTAAGAAAGCTAATACATACGACGATAGCACAGAGTGCCCCCAAAATAAATACCTGCAACACAAGAATAATAAATGTAATACTCTGACTGATCCTCAAGCTTGGTTCTAAATTGTGTGTGTGTCTGTCTGTCTGTCTGTCTGTGTATTCCTTCAAGTTACCTGTTGACTTATAGCCACCTCATGAATTTCAAAAGGTTTTCTTAGGCAAGAAGTACTCAGAGGTGGTTTGCCATTGCTTTCCTCTGAAATTTAGCTGGCAGCATGTGGTATTTTTTGGTGATCTCCCATCCAAATATTGACCAGGGCCAACCCTGCATAGCTTCCAAAATCAGTGATGTTTTAATTTTTGAGGTGACTTTACTCTCCTCTTTTCTCTATATGCTTTAAATCATATTTCATTACAGATCAGACACATCGAGAAACATATGTAAGGGGAGCTTACTTATTTTATAAGCTTCTAGAAATCACTAGTGTGGTCTTCATATTTAACTCTAATTGTAAAAAAAATAACTATTTACTAGGACGCCCTCTATGATCAACCATTTCAAATGGCTATAAGAAATGTTATTCTATGCCTCCTTTAAAAATTGTCCCTTTAGTTATTTCTCATTCCCTGATTCTCTTATGGATTTCATAGTTGCTAGACTGACCACATGTCACAGACTGATGCATGATGTATCACTAAGATGATCCACTGTACATTCAAGTCAGTGGAAAATTTATGTGAAACACATAGAATGAGATCGCTTATTTTTGCAATTTTTTAATTTAAGGATTCCTACAAAAATCCAAATAGTTCTGTGAATGTAATTTTTATCCTTTTTCTAAATAATTGCTTATTAATCCAATGAGGTTTATTTAAATAACAACTCTTACAGTTTCTATTCATAACCACAGTGAAGAAATATGTGCCATCTAAAACTCTGTCACTGCCTCTAGCTATCTTAAGAATCCAAAGAAGTCCACTTATACATTTTTATAAAAACAGTATTCCAAAACATCATGGTTACATAGCGAAGTTTGGACATGTGATACACTGAACATTAAAATAAGCTCCTTAGTTGCCAAGGAAAAATAAATAAATGATCAAGTCTAATCTTACCATTATTCTTCACTCTTAATTCAAAGGAAACATAAATATATAACCCTTCAAAGTGTGAACAAACTAGTTCAGCTTCTTCTAGGCTTTTTGTGCTTTCCCATATGTTGGCTCATCCCTGGGACCAGAAAATATGCATCCTCCACATTTTTGAGACTTCTCTAATCAAAATGATTCCCAATATAAAGAAAAATAGAAGGTACATATTAGGCATAATACCCCATGGAGTATTCATAATCATGCAAGCATCAAAGAAAATATCATCTTGACCTCACACGTGTTACCAATTTTCTAATTTTGTGATAGCGTAGTGTGATGTACTCACAACAGCAGTTACTAATAATGCACAGCCATACAGGTTACTTAAGAAACATTCAACAGCCTAACATTACTTTCAGAAACTATGCAGCTTGCAGTTTGAGGAAAATGGAAGGATTGCCCACAGGGACAAAAATGACACATCTTTTGTTCCACCAAGTAATTTGTTTGTGTTGGTGAGAACCTACTTGAATAAATACGTAATGGGCATATTGGAATTTTTATTATACAGGGCTAACTGAAACTGTAGGGATGGTGATTCATTCAGCGAAACTGATGGAGGTCATGAAATGTGCCCTCTTCCAGTCTGCTGCTCTCCTCAAATTCAAAACCTCTGTTTCTAAGTTGTAAAAAGAAAAAGAAAAGTTGTAAAAAGAAAAGAAAAGTGGAACACTTTCTCCACTGGTCACTTTAGTACCTGCAAAAGAAGAGAGAATTCAATAGATCTAGCCAGGAAACCATTTTGGGAGACTACAACTGACACACGGATTTGATAACACTTGCTTGTGGAGACATGAACAATCATCACAAGCAATCAACTACGGTTACTAGGCAGTGTCTCACTTTGAAGAATTATCCCCTCTGAATACAAAAAGGAAACTTGTGTCCCATATTTTTCATGCTATATAACCCTGGTGTAAGCACATACTTGGGTTTTCCTCCATCTGCATCAGTTTCAGCCACAGATATAAAAGAGTAAATAAAGGACACCTAAGGATTTCTTTATATTTTTTTTCAAATACATACGAAGACAGTCATACCCTGTTTAAAAGTAGGTATATAATATTGCTTTAATTTTTTTAATTGTAAACTACATTATTACAGCACTACTTATAACTTCTTTAAATATTCTCCCAATTTGTCAACATACTACTTGATATGAAAAACACTGTTGTAATTAACCTGCATATGACATTCTCTGGGAACTAAACAAACTATACAACTTTGTACTGGGTGGTAGGTGCCCTTTGCTTCCGCTCAGAAAGTAGTTTCACCACTGCCAATGCCAGAAAATTATATTCAGAGCAGGGGGCATAAAGAGGCAAAATACATTTCTGGAAGCTTCAGTACACAGATTAGCTTTTGAAATTAAAAAAAAAGTATAGGTGGAATGGAGGTAAAAGGAAATGACATGCTTAACTTGTCCCTCTTTTCTGCACGGTGAGACCCTTGGTTTTCACCAACACTCTTCCTGCTGAGAGGGAAGGAGAATGTATTTTTCTTCCTAAAAGGTCATAACAATACACATCTATAAGCAACTGTAGAGTTCTACAATAGAGAGCCTGGAAAGGTCATGTGTCTACATGAAAAGACAATGGAAGAACATCAGTTTGATGCTTAGGGTATTTATCTTCAGAAGCACCTTTGAGAAGGGTAGAGCTTTCCCCAAAGAACTCTCAGTCTCACCAGGCTCATACAGGATAATGGATCCTTCAGGCTGGAAATATTTTTTTTTCTTTTTTTAAAAAATAGATTTTATAGGTCATGAGCAGAATTTCTAATTGTACACAAAAACAATCCAGTAATGAGAGTAGTTTGCTGTCTTTAACTGGCACATTTCAGCAGTCTGGTAGAAGCATTTCAGCTGAAGTTTCAGAACATTCTTCTAAAGTACATATCTACTGCATTACAATAATTCACATAGGATCAAAACATTTCCAGGAAAGGATGCATGCTCTCAGTCACCATCCAAACCTGGGCATCCAGATTCAGGAGTACCTCCAAACTGCCAGTCTGTATTGTTGGGGGTGGGAGGCAACCAGATTGGCTCCCCAATCCTTGATCTTGGTCTATGATGAGGGTCTACTCTGTGTTGTTTGGATTAAATTACAATTTGTTCACTCTCACCCAGTCCATTACTGTCATTTAGCACTGGTTTAAAACTGGAACAGCTCCTTGGATCTTTAAAAATTTGCCTTTTACCCCCCTTTCCCACACCCACAAAAATAGTGCTCAAGGGGACTAACAGTAACACCAAAACCAATTTTAAATGGAAAGGTCAGGGTAGAGTTGGGTGTCATTAACACACTGATGGCACCAAACCTCAAAACTCAGTCAACTTTTCCCAGTAGTTTAAGGTATTTGTTAAATACCATGGGGAGCAGGGCAGAGCTCTGAAAGGCCCTGCAGGCCAACAGCCCAAGCTTCTGACAGGTATTACTCTACAGGAGGAACAAGAGCCATGATAAAGCAGTGCTCCCAAATCCCACCTCAGAGAAGCAGTCTAAAAGGATGTCTTGGTCAAAAGCAAAAGGCAGGACCACACTCTCCCTGCCCAGTTTTCACACAAATTATTCAACAAGATGACCAATACAGCCTGATCCTTGTCAACAGCTAAATATACTGCTCTGATTTAAGCACTGTCCTGGTGTTTACTGTCTACTTCTCCCCTTCCCACTACTTTTTTCTGCCTGTCCCACAGTTCTGCCATGAGCACAGTTATTATTTTCAGTTATTATTTATCTTTAGATTGCAATAAATTTATGAAAAACTATACTGGAATGCATTGGGGGGAAAAATGTCATGCATCTTTTACCCACTGAATGTAAAACGAATATATGGGAGAAAATGAATGGCACTCACACTTATACTAAACCTACAGATGGAGATTTTATGCCATTAACTACAAAAATTTCATGCAAAACTTCTAGCAAATAGGTGGAGATGCCCACACAACTGTCTCCTGGGGCAATATTCATTTTCCCCCTGGAGTATGAGGAGGCACTAATAAGCACTGTAAGTCAGATAAACACAAAAATCCACTGGAAGCCTTAACTTTGGTAGAAAATGATAAAAAAAAAATCTAAGTTATGAAAAGATCTTGACTGTACACATAATTTGTTACATAACCTATGAAAAGGCTTTTGTTGCTAGGGAGACAGACTTAAGACAAACAGTTCTACGCACAATGCTTATAGCAAAGTGGAAACCAGTAAGATTTGTATACATACTCCTTTTCAAACATCCGGATACAAAGTGCATACACAAGCTCCTTTCCTTCACACAAGGCAATACAAGGAAACAGGCTTGGGGAAGAGCACAAATAAAAATGAAATACCCTACTCTAATGTTCCCAAAATCTTAACCAATGTTATATCACACACAAAAAAAAAGAGAGAGAGAGAGAGAGAAGATTTTCAGCACAAGTCTTCATATTTGTGGAATCAGCATAGTCTCTAAAAATATGGAAAGAGGAGGCCCTGTAAGCTATTTGACTTGAAGGTAAATGAACAGGTCAGATCTAGAAATCATTCTTTATCTGCTTCCTAAATTCAGCACGAAACCTTAATAAGGTATCGTTAGGAAGCTATACTACATTTTCTCAGGTGAACACAGAGCAAAGAAAATCCATGCTTGCAAGCTCCTTGCATTAAGTAAGAGGCTGGCATAGCTTATGAGTCACTGACATTTCCAAAATATAAAAAACTCATCATTCAGAACAGGCTCACAAGAAAGCATGTTCCATACACATAAATACTTTTTGCTCGTAATTCTTCCAAATAATATTTTGAAGGGATCTACATAAAATTATACACACACAGTTCATTATGCCCTCATTAGAAAAGAAACATAAAGTATAGGTGCAGAAACCAATAGCAACTTGTGTGCATGGATATCCATAACACTGCAGGTGGGAGTTATTAACTGTTTTGTGATTACTCAATAGTTATTCGTAACAAATAAGATGGCTTCAAAACCTGAATAAAGGTTTCATTTTGTCATTCAGAAACAATGAAGTAAAGGTGGTCCACAAATCCAGAACTACCATATTTGTGATACACACAGCAAACTGATTACTTGACCAGGAAATCTATGGAGAAAAATCCTACCACCTATTTAAAAGCACATCTTCAGATATAAATGTAAGTAAGAACTCTTGCCAACTTACTGTCAGCATTTAATTTATCCTCCAGTGAGGCACAGTAATCATAACAGTGCTTCAGGTTAACTCTGTATTAAATCTCACATGCTATGAAGTAAAAGAGGGTATGTTTCCTTGAAACCTTCAAAATGAAATTCATTGATATAGTACAGTAGAACCCAATCAATCTCATAACACTACTACATGTAAACAATAAACAAATTTTTAAAAGGCTATTGTGAGCTACATGGCTTTTGTAAAAAAAATGCCTTTTGGATTGTTTGAACTATGATTATAAATTCATGCTCAGATAAATCAACATACCAGATAGAAAACATATCTTTATTAAGGAAGTGTCAGTTTTACAAGTGAAAAGGTAGTCCTGCATATTTGACAGAGAAGTATGAGCCAAAATGAAACTCTTTCAATGAAAGACAGATTAAAACAGTTCATTTATTTCAACTTTAGCCCCACTTATTTTAATAAATCTAAAGAAGCTGTTATGCAAGTATAGTTGTTTCTTCCTTATGCAAGCTGAAGGGGGGAGGAATGGTGGATATTAATTTCCTTTCCACTGAAGGAAAAGAACATAAAATGAAGTATTTCAAAATTAGGCATTTGCAGTATTTAAACAGATTTATCATTATATAAGCAGAAATCTTTTAATCATAAAGGACACCTGTCTTTGGAATCTTTACACAGTGTACTTTCTAAAAAATTAAGCACAAAAGAACATGAAGGTAGTCTCATACCTGCTGTACAATCGTTGTTAATTCAAGACAGAGCTGTATGACATTATTTCTTGTTACAGAATAATCTGTCACAGCAGCAAAAGGTGACCTGAAAAAGGAAAATAATGATATGTAAGATAGAAACTGTAACCTTATTACACTCCTTGAAAATAGGCTACATGAATAATAGTCTGTTAGAAAAATACATGCTACAGACAAGTTCAATTGCAAATGACAATACAGGATTATGGCAAGTTGAGACTTACTCCTCTGACCCTTTGCTTGCTCATGATAAAGATACTACCGTACTGTGGCTTTTGAGTTTTCCAAACAGAGCAACAAAGCTATCTAAAATTTTTGTATGATTTGGAAAACAGTACATTTATCTGTTTAAAAGAAAGACTTTAAACTACTACTTGATGCAATGGCAGCAGATGGTTTTCCATGTTAGCAAGGTGATGAATCTGGTCTAGGCTTTAGTCCAGACTTTGAAGGAGCTATCCAACATGCTGAACTATAATCCCAAAATGGATGTACTATCTTGAATAGCTCCTTTAAGGTGTAGACTAAAGGACAGACCAGTTTCATTACATCAGCAACACAGAAACCACTAGCTATCAGAGACGTAATTTGTGCTTACCCTTCAAACTTTTGGTAAAAAACCCCAAATTGGCTTATATTAATTCTGTACTTTCCAGCTTTGCAAACAAAAAGGGTATTATATATCTGTAACCTGAGGTTTCTGATTAGTACTGCAGACAGAACTAAGTAACTATAATATTTCACAGTCATCTTTTTTAAGTGAATAAGTGTTTTCACCTTCTTGCCCAAGAAGTCCTGGGTACTTTCCAAAATATGTCCACCAACAGTGAAGTTAATCAAGTTTGGTCAGTATCCAGTCATAAGATTGTTCTAAACTAATGACTCTTCTCTATATGCTAATGATTCATGCTTGGTTTTTTGTTTCCCAACTTTTCTTTTGCTCCAGCCTGATAAAGATTTCTGGAGCAATGGAAAGCTCTCTTGCCTGAAAGTTCACTTGTTATCTGCAACTTTTATTCCCCCCCATAAACTAATATGATTATATATAATTTATACTTCTTCATATAATTTCATAAGATCATACCTTCACTCACAACGTCCTTTTCTGCCACCCTAGCACAAGGATATTACATGGCAAGGCAGAATATTACACTATTCATTGCATTGATTAGAAATACTTAAAATGTGATATTGCGACAGCCTTGAAATCTGCAATATAGCAGAAATAATTTCTCAACTTAAAAGGGCACTGACAATTCTAATTCTAAACTGATTACTAAAATTAAAATCTTTCTTACTTTTCATCCTGAACCCCAAGGGACTCATCTAGTATTTCTGTAACCCACACAGAACCCTGGAGTTATGCATGGGATAATCTGATTTCCCTCCCCCCACAAAACACCTACTGAAATTAAGTTTAGAGACAGTAATTTCAGGACAAACCAATGAGATCTATGGCAGCACACAGAAGGTTGAACCAAAGGTTTTCCACTCAAGAAAAGTCTATCTACTACAAGTGGGACCTTTTACAAAATGTTGCAGTGAGTGCTCCTATTAAATGTTCCACTGTCCCCTCCTCTGTGATCCTCCATTTCATTCTACCTTCCGATCAGTTTTCCATCCCACTCCAGTAGATCTACATTCTGGCACAACTGAGAAGGCTGAGAAGGCAGTTATGGTGGGCTACCCCAATGCCTTAATTTTTTTTCCTAACTTTTTTTTGTACTTTTGCTAATATTAGGTTCTGCCAAATTTCATTATACCTCTCTCTGTATGATGTTTAGACCACATGAGCTTCAGCACTAATTGAGGAACACTAGAAAGAGAGGGTACCAACTGGGTCTGCAATGAAATAATCTGGATGTGAGCACACACACATGCATCTGCAGAGAATCTTTTTTGTTTGGGACAACATCCCCACTTCAGGAGGGAGAGCAAAGGCACTGACTAATGCTTTCATTCCTTCAAAGCCTCCTCAGCTGGCAACCTGCTTAGTCCTGCAACTTGCTCAGCTAGATGACAGTAAAGGATCCAATCATGCCATCTATCAGCAGCCCAGCCAGTATTTCCAACTGCACACTCACGAAGCAGCCATCCTGGACTATGGCTTTTGTTTTTTCCCCCTTCACCTTTCCCCCATACAAATGTACACACTGCTGTTGGGGACTTCTTTTTTAGTTTACAGATTTTGTAATTTTTACCATTTTCTAAAAATTCCTTAAGATTGTGTATGCTTCTGCATATCACACAGTGGTCCACAGGTCTTCTTGCCACTGCCTTTTGTGTCTGGGCAGTGTCAATTTTGTTATTTAAACAGAAAGATTTTTGTAGATTTGAAATAGAAGACACAAGGTCATACTGTTGCAGTGGGCTCTCATTAGCAGTAAAGGCTTTGGATTGATTCTCCGTTTAAGGAAAAGACTAACACTGACTGTTCACACAGGTTTTCTAAGCAGCCCCTGTAAATACTGTTATCAGCAGGGAAGCATTTATATCAAATAAGGATATTCTAAGATGATTAGGGATAGCAACTACAGTTTGCTCTGTATGATTTGAACTGCTATAACATTTGCAGTGCTTTATTCTTCTAGAAAATTTTCTGAAATATATTACATGAAATAGGCAATCTAGTAAATTATTTTGGAACCCATTCTCAACAATAGGCATATATAAACGTTTAGATTTTAACATTCTACAGGAAATATGTTGTTGGTTTCAGATTAGAGAAACTGCTGTTCAAGAAAATATGTGATGCACTGAAATTGTTCACATAGATCTGACTGATATACATGCAACCAAAGCCTTAAATACATTACAAGTAACAACATCATAACACATTACTTTGAGAGTAAGATGGTAAAGATACTCCTCTGACAAGAATGTAGCAACCAGTAATGTTGTCTTTTTTTTCTTTTTTATTAAGGACAAATGACAATTGAAGCCAATTTATTGTTGTGGTGGTAGTGGAAGCAGCATATAGGGGCCAGGAAAAAACATGAGAAAAAGCCTTGTCACATCTGATGGGAGTTGTGGTGCAATAATATCTCAAAGAACACAGTTTCCCCTTCCCTGGCCTACAGACAGGAAAACATTTGTTGGAGTTGTTAACTTTTATCAAGTTGACTTTGACTTACGGCGATCCTACGAGTGTGAAATCTCCACGGAACCCTGTTATCAATAGCCCAGCTCAGGTCTTACGAACTCAGGGACATGATTTCTTTGATTGAGTATATCCACCTGTAATTTCATCTTCCTTGTTTCTTACTGCCTTACTGCCTTCTACCTGGCCAAGCATGACTGTCTTTTCCAATGAATCATGTCTTCTCATGATAAAGCAAACATACCAACCAACAAATCAGAAAGTCCCTGCCCTGAGGAATAGCCACTAAAGTTATTCTTTTTGTCTCTTCCTATTAATTCAAAAGCAAAAGCAATTCCAGTGTTTAGATATTCTGAAAGTATCCTGAAATCACATTTCATATTGTTTGGTTTTTTGTTTTATAACACCACTGATTATATTTCAATTATATTTTAAAAGACCATTTTTAATGTGGGAAGGACACATTTTCCAACCATCACGAGTTATATTTATGTTTCTTATTCAAACATTCTGTCCCTGCACTTTCCTATGTCCCACCAATGACAATTCTGCTCCATTCAGGCTTGCCACTACCACTCAAATCATTGCTAAGTACTTTAAATCTCCACAGTGGCCTATTTTTCAAAAGGCTTTTGTTGTTTGCCCTTTGAGCTTTCTAGCACGCATTAGTATAAAGCAGCAGAAAGAGGAAGAAAGATGTCTTTCATAGAACTTGGGGCACTTTTATTTATTTTTTTATTTATTGGTTCTTCTACTCTCATGAGTGCTTTTCTGTAAGTATAAAATGGCACTGCAGAAGAAGACCACAAAAGAGATCATGTGGAGTAAAATTCTGAACCAGACTATTTTAAGCTCTTTTATATACTAATGCCATACTATAAATAGGCCTGTATTTAGCTTGCTCAAAGCTTTCCACCTGAAGGGTTGTAGTGTTTTGTTTTGTTTTTTTGAGTATTTCTGTAGACATTCTCATTCTTGTTCTGTTTAGAGTAGAATTCAAATTCAAGAAGGGAAACCTTCAGGTTAAAAGGCTACCTTCTCACCCCTTAAATCCTTTCAGATGGAAATGTAAAGCATTACTAACAAAATATTCTCTTGTTACTTCCTCACTTTGTTTTCAGCATTAAAATTCTGCAAGCTGGAAGCACTAATAGAAATCTCAGAGGAAACCAGGGCTTGGAAGAGAAGGTGAGGAAGCTGGGCTTCTATCAAATGGATCAGACCCTACACATATACCAGGGAAAGGGGAAGTAATAACAAGGGGAGGCAGTTACAATTCTTTCTTCTAGGTGTTCACCCCATGCTTCACATATTATATAGTACATTAAGCACTGGGGCCAACTAAGAAAAGATAAAGTAGTATTACAGAAAACCCCAACAATTCTTAATTTTTGTATGCATTTATCAAACTGAGGCTTGTGAATTTCATAAATGAACCAGAATGCACTTTTCAGCATCATGCATGTATTCACATATCTGTCTATGCCTGCATGAAAAATGTCTTGCCTATCTTTGCCTGTGTAATTGTCTTTAAAAGTCTGTAGACTGTACATGTCACCCCACTACCATTCCAGCATGTTTTGCATTTCTTTTCCATTTCCTATTTCCATTCCCTTCTCCATGTTTTTTATATATATTTTTAAAAGTACCTATGTATGTGTGCGTGTGTATGTGTATGTAAATTTCAATATATGCATCTGAAGAGGTAGACTGCAGTTCACAAAACCTAATGCTGAAATAAATTAGTTGGTCTTACAGGGGCTCCTTTTTCCTTTTTATGTTTCAAACAGAACACAATTGTATACCAAAACCCCACACTTCTCATAATATTTCAGTCTAATTCACAACTTTAAAAATGCATATAAAAATGTGTATATTTAGAGAAAATGTGCACAGAAAGCATTATACCAGAGAGAAATGGTTGCCCTTTTCCTACTTGCACACTATTAAAGTACAAATAAAGAAATGGAAACAGAAGTGACTCACTTAGGCTCAAATTAAGATCTTTCTTGGAAGAGGTCCACAATGTGCCCTCTCCATCTGAAGCACAGTAAGTTGCTATGGAAGACAGGATTTTTTTTATCTAGCAATTATGCTGAAGATCTTGAACCTCCTCTCTAGAGGTTTACACTTCAGCCCTGCCTCAGCTGTCTTTCAAGCAGCTGGCAATCACTCCTTTGTATTTTGCGAGCTCTCAATCACTTGACTTCCCCCTCATTATTTCCAGGTGTTGTTTGTATTTCTGATACATTATGATGTTGCTGAGACATTTGGATTTTTTAAAAAATATTTTATTGGATTTTGATTATCATTCACTGTGTCATGGACTTTAAATTGAAATGTCTAGACATGTTTTACTAAAATAAAATGGCAGACAAAACAGTAATGACACTCACTATTTCACCACAACATAATGATATTGTGTTCTTCACAGTGTTACCAACTTATAGTGACACTAAGGCCATCAGGGTGTTTTCTGGGGCTAAGTATGTGTGATCTGCTGAAGGTCACCCAGTGAGTTTCCATGCCTGAGTGATGATCAAACAATGGTCTCTAGGATCGCAGTCCAACATTCAAACTGCTACACCATATACTCTAAAACAGCCTTTTTCCACACTTCTGTAACTCACACTTCATTGCATTACAGCTCTTGTCATCAGATTACTGATGATGAATGGGAATAGCTGTAGCTGTTGCACAAGAACACCTGTACAGGCAAGGCTAGGAAATGCTGTTCTAAAGTACAGTCGGCCCTCCACACTTGCAGATTTCACTTTCACAGATTTGATTATCTGTGAGTTTTCCAACCCCTGCCCGCCCCCATCAAGCACCTCTTTTCCAGGGGAAGCTTCTCTGTCAGTGGCTCCAATCAGGCTCTGCAGCCCTTTAAAAACCTGCCTCTGGTCCTTCTCCTCCTCCTGTTCCTCCTCTTCCTCTTCCTCCTCCTCCTGCCACTGGCTGGCCAGCTAAGGATGGCTCACAGACCAATTTCTCAGCGCCAGAAACCCTTTTCCAGTGTACCCCTATGCCCAAAGAAGGAGATGAGTGAGAGAAAGTTAGAGCCACCATGCCGATCCACCCACTTTCGCTCTCCTTTCTCTGACCTGGTTTGGACCCATTCTCCACGCCATACCTCTACTACTCTAAACTATTTAAGGTTGATGACACACCAGAGAATAATGTGAAGCAAATTCAAAACTATTTGGATAAGCAAAATATTATAAAACTGGCCATGGAACATCATAACATCTTGAATGTACCGATAACTGTAATAGAAGTTTCAACTGCAATTAAAAAATTAAAGACTAATAAAGCTCCAGGACCAGATGGTTTCCTGGCTAAATATTACAAAGTTTTTGAAGATGAAATAATACTCCCATTACAAGCTGCAATTAATGAAATTATTAAGCACGGGAAACCACAATCATGAAACCAAGCTAACATTACTCTTATACCAAAGGAAGGAAAAGATTTAACAGAGCCAGGAAGTTATAGGCCAATATCATTGCTTGACTATAAGATCTTTACTTCTATCCTTGCGAAATGACTAAAGAAAGTCCTACAATCAATCATTCATGAGGATCAGAATGGCTTTCTTCCTAAGAGACTGTTAAGAAACAATATCAGATCTGTTATAAATATGACTGAGCACTTTGAAAAGAACAACGAATGGAAACTTGCATTGATCTTTGTTGATTTCAAAAAGGCTTTTGACAATATCTGGTAGGATTTTATGTTTGAAGTACTCTAAGAATGGACTGCAGACAAAACTTCTTGAACTGGATTTGTGAGATTTATAAAGATCAATTTGCCCAACTTATTATAAATGGAGAAACAACAAAACCATTCAAAATACAAAAAGAAACTCAACAAGGTTGCCCTATTTCTACTTTGTTATTCATAATGATTCTGGAAGTTCTGGCATCTGAAATTAGAAATGACCTACAAATAAAAGGAGTGAGGATAAAAGGCCAAGAATACAAGCTCAAAGTCTATACATATGATTTGGTGATTTCTTTAAAAGATCCGAAATATAGCATTGAGACCTTGATCCAGAAATTGACTAAATTTGGAGAAGTCGCTGGGTTGAAGATTAACAAAGAAAAAACCAAAATGTTTACTAAAAATATCAGAGATAGTGAAACCTCAGATTTACTCAAACTTTCTGGGTTTCACTTTGATAAGAAAATAAAATACTTGGGTATAAGGATTACTAAGCAAAATAATGAGCTTTTCAAAAACAATTATAAGATTGTCTGGTCTGAGATTAAAAAGGACTTACAAAACTGGTCCAAACTAAATTTGTCTCTATTAGGAAGAATAGCCACCATTAAAATGAACATGCTTCCCAAATTAAATTATCTCTTTCAAAATATTCCAATAATACACAATGATAAAGTCTTTAATGAATGGCAAAAATATCTATCAAATTTCATCTGGAAGGGAAAGAAACCCAGGATTAAATGGAAACTGCTAACTGATAAAAAAGAAAGAGGAGGTTGTGGACTGCCCAATCTTAAAACATATTACCATGCAAATGCACTTACTTGGGTTGCAGATTGGATTACCCTACAAAATGAAAGAAATTTAAGGCTTCAAGGTTCAAATTTAAGGTTTAGGTGGCACGCCTACCTCTGGTATGGTAAAGCTAAGATTGACAGAGACTTCCTTAAACATTATGTAAGAAGATCTTTATTAAGTATATGTGTCATGGACCTGGGCTCAGCAGAGGGCCCGGCCGCCGTGGAGACCACCGCCACCGCAGGGGGTGCCCGGCCGCCACGGAGTAATGAATATCAAATAACTTAATTTATGCCTGCCACACTACCTGTATATTTCAATACATTATGTAGAGTGTAATTTAGAAGACTGAATGAACAAAATAGTGGGACCTGAAATCAACACATACCAGCAGAAAATGGGGGGAGGGGGAAGAAGAGAAAACAACAACAACAACAACAGTAACAACAATTATGTAATACTAAGGTTATACAGGTATGTCTTTTTTAAAAAAATGTTTTGATATAAGTCTATCAAAAGAAAGTTTTCAGAAGTATAAGTTATTAGTTTAAGTATAAGTAGAGAGTGCAGACGATAACAATAGACCATATTTCAACTTGTGATCTTCAGACTACCTTGGGAAAATATTTCTTTTGTTTTTTATGTTCTTGTAACAATGTACGTGTCATTTTTCCAATTATGTTTTTTTAATGTGTTTATTTATATACTTGACAATTATAATTAGTCTGTTTATATTACTTGAATTTTAATAAAAATGTTTAAAAAAAACATTTACCATACTTATAATGTGATTATCTATGAATGTTGGGATCTAGATCAAGGCTTGCCAAAGTGCAGCTTTCCCGATAGTGTTTCCTGTTATTGGCTATGCTGGCAAGGGCTGTTGAAACTGCAATCTAACAACTAGAAAGTTGAATTTTGTCCACCCACCCACGAATTCAACCACGATTTCAAAAATCAATTTCAAATTGGTTCTTTTTAAGCTGATTAATTTGACTGCCAGCTAAAATTTTGATAACAAGTTCTAACAAACTGCATATGTATATATGTACGTATGTACGTATCCTAAGTCATAATCCAGGAAAATTCTAAAATGGTTTACCTGTCCAGCCAAGCCAGAAGACTTTTTGCTGCTCCAATCAGATCCACTACTGAGGTAAGGAAATCATTTGGTAGTTTTCTGCTCGTCCTGCCATCGTAGTGACCACTCCTTCTCCTCCCCGTGATAAAGTTCTGAAGGTTTTTGGCAGATGCATTTAATTTGTGAGAAAGGGTTTTTAGGTTTTCTGTTTCCAATCCATAGTTCTGTATTTAAGAGAAAACAGAGGAAAAGTTAGCTCTTTGTCTTTTCAGAAAGCACTGAAAGAGTAAAAATGCTTAGGAGCCCGACCATACATAGCAGTTAACACGTGAACACATATATTTGTTATAAAATGTTCTTAGTTTGCGGAAAGTAAAATCTACACAAAGTAAAAACAGAATTTATTCCATATTTTTAGATCGATTTCTATATAAGATACACAAATCAACTCGGGGAAAAAATAGAAGCAGGAATGTGAAAATGAATTTCCCTACTGAGAAGCAATTTTATCCTACTGTATAACAGAAATGAACTTATGCCATGTGTGTGAAATAATATCCAGTTCATACATTAAAACAAATCTTATGTGTCATGAAGAGATGGAAACTTTCAAGAGATTTTGAAGCAATGGGGAAATCTGGAGGGAAATAGAAAATATTGTAGCACTTTGTTTCCCCCTACCCCTTTTTTAGTTTAGGATCATTAAAATGTATTGTGTACTACTGGACTTATTCACAAAATCATCACATTTAGACACATTAATATACATGTAGAGGTTACTCAGACAATAGTTACAGATCTACTAATTTAATTTACTTTTAAATATTTTTAACATTTTTGTTGAGCTGCAAAGGCTGAACTCTCAGAAATCAAGCATTCATGAGAAGGAAGCAACAGTCTGAAACCAAAAAAAAAAAAAAAATATCCACCAATGTTACAGAAAACAGAGTAATTTGCTATGTATTCTGTACTTAGTCTGTTCCACAGTGTCAAGCAGATACTACTGAAAACATGCATTTTCAGAAAAATAATTGAGGGAATAAAAAGGATGGTGGAATGAAGAATTTGGAATACTAATTTTGCTTCATCCAAGTTCATGAACTATCACTATCAGTAGCTTCTCCATCTTCTGATCTTTCATTTTTATCATTTTCACAGATGTTTAAAAATTGTACATATTCAAGCAAACTTCTTTACTTCTGTGCTTTTTAAAATGTCAGTTTATTTCTTGATTTCTAAGCATGGGAAAGTTATTCCCCACCTCTCAGCTTACAGAAGATGGAAGAATACGGAGCACGTAAAAAGAAAAGGTATCAAAGGCTATGTCATGAAAAGATCTTGCTACCATGATACCACGCTACATGCTTAGGAGAATGGCAAAACTTACTATAAAACTCCTACTGTAACAGCTCTTCAAATCTCCAGTCTCATATTATCTAAACTGTATACTAACTATGAAGGCAAAAACCCTCTCTTAATTCCAGGGGCTAAAGCTCTAAGATCCTCTAAGCCTGAACTGGTAGGATGACACTTATTTATAATTTAAGAATAAACTCATTTTGCACAATCATAAAGTTAAGAATGATGCTGTTTTGTCTGATTTCTGCTTGCTTTTGACTGTTTCTTATTTATTTATTTTTTTACATTCCTAAGAAAAGTTTCAATTCCGGTTTATTTATATTATATATCTAGTTATGGAATCAAGGACATTAATATTAGGATTATTACATAACATCAATCCTCATTAAGTCATCTCATTCCAGATGCGGATGTGAACTGCATGGTATATCAGAAGTTCTACACATATGGGATAGCTCAGCCTGCTATATATTTATTTAATTATTTTATACCTTGTCTTTCTCCCTGCACAGGATGCAAGGGAGCTTACAACAGATAAGCCATCTCTGTGCACATGAATCACACAAACTAGAACTGATACTCCTCAGGTGAGTGAGACAACCTCTGTGTGTTAGAGGGCAGACAAGAAATGTCAGGTATATTATGCTTTGTGGGGAAAAAGAAGATCAAAATAGTATTTTAAAGAACTGTTATAGATACTATCCAGTAAGGTTGTTCCATTAACACAACTCATGTAAGCAGAACCCCCACCCCCACAGCCCATCTATGCACCCTAAAAACTTTATTAGAAGGGCTAAAAACCTTTCTCAAGCAGGTTTCCAGGTCTGCAGAGGAGAAAGGAAGAAGATTTAGGCCCTGGCCTGCAAAATTTGACAGACTGGGGCCATTTCCACACGGGCATATTGCCCACGCTAGGGTGACCTCTCTTGGAGGTCTTCTTCACCACGGGGTGCGCTAGCGCAGTTAGAAAAAGTGAGGCTCTAGACCTCAAACTGCTCTAGCACAGCCGCGGGGGCGGCGCTGCGAGTTTTATAAAAACCACCTTTGCAAGTGGTTTTTCGAAACTCACCCGCGCTGCCCCGTGGCAGCCCCCAGTGAAGAACTGCAGAGACGTGGTAGCGCGCCCCTGCAGATCTGCCCGGGGGCGGGCTTCCGGCTGGTGCGCTGCCCTGATTGGCGGAGTGCCGCCGGAAGCCGCCAGCCGCCATTTTGGGCGCTGTTGAAAGCCGGCGGGCGCCGCCGAAATTCGGCGGCATTTAGAACGGCGAATCCGCACTCCCCACAGGGACAGAGCAACCCGCTCGCAGGTAAGCTCTGCCCCTGCGTGCGCCGCCCCATTTCGCCCCCCCCCTGAGGAAAGGGCCTGGGAGAAAAGCATGCAATCAACTTTGGTACTGTGATCTCCCTTCCTCAAATGCAAACAGCTGATTTTGAAATAAAAGAAGGAAAGTAAGATTGCTGTTTATTGCAACGCATTTAAAAATACACTGTAAAATGAAAAGATTTTATAAGCACAGATGTGTTGGCTGCATGGTAACAATCATATTTTGGATTTTCTGCTGTTGTATAATGAAAACAGGTATGTGGAAAATATAAGTAGATGAAGAGAAAGCTCATAGTTCTCTAGAGGTGTATCTTCCACTTGTTCACAACTCAATCTGGTTAACTTAACAAGAAGTTCACAAGAATTTCTATTTATTTAGTCCTACAATAAACCTTGTATTCTTTCTAACCTCAATATATGACATTATGAGAAATTTAAGAGAAATTAAATACAGGTGGGCTGCACAATTGCTTCCTGAGGTTAGTGAAGTTACACCTAGTGGCAAATCCACTGGGAGTTACTGGCCGTTTCCATACTACACTGTTATACTGCTATCATTCCACTTTCAACATCCTATGGAATCCCGGGGTTTGCAGTTTAGGGACGGGCATTTAGAATTCTTATCCAGAGAGCTGAGAACAGCTTTCAGCTAATTTTAATCCACATATATGCAGCTAATTTTTATGTAAAATGTCAAAATATGTATTTATGTATTTTGACATTAAAAAATTAAGAAAAACTTAACAAGCATGTTTAAAAATCATAAAACAAACCTAAAACACAGAACCAAAAAAATGCAGTCCTTGAGCAATCTACCAATCTGACAAGTTATATCAAGTGCCCACTCCTTATGTAGATGGTTGGGAATCAAACAGAAGTTCACACTGTTTTATATTCACAAAAGGAAAAAAAAAAGTTCAAACCATCTAAACTAATGGATCCAAAAGCTGCAACTTTTTAATATTTTTTAAATATTACATTCTGCATTTCAGGATAAAAAAAAAATACTCTCTTCACATGTCCTGATATTTAATGGCCTTTTAGTGCTCTTTCTAGCTGGCCTTCTTATTACCATATTTGCTGGCATATAAGGCACACCACCATATAAGACACATCCCATTTTCAAAGGTTATTTTTTAGGATTTTTTTTTTACTACTGGTATGTCATATATCAGCGAGGCTTCCTCCATCCCCCCTTCTCTTCCATTTAGCCTCAGCAGGAATTCTCCCCACGAAGGCAAAATACATAGGAAAGAGAGGGAGAGCTCTAAGGAAGCCTTGAATGAGTGTTCCTTTCCCCCTTAGACCCGCCTCCCTTTCCTACACATAGGCAAAATAGGCAAAGGGAAGAGGGGGTCTAGGGGCAGAACCAGCGCTGGCATGAGGCTTCCCTAGACCCTCCCCTCTCTTTCCTATGCATTTTGCCTCAGTGGTGAGAAGGAGGGGATAAAATGAGGGCTCACAATGACGCACCCAGCATATGAGAGGCACTCCATTTTCAGAGGCTATTTTAGACAGAAAAAGTGCACCTTATATGCCAGCAAATATGGTAAATTGTACAATTATAACATAAACTCTCAGGCCTAAATTCAATTGTTAGGCCTGACTAAATCAGACGTACTGAATCAATGGATAAACTGACACTTACATAAGTACTATTGATTAAATGGGTCTATTCTAGTTGGGCCTAAAATTAGATTTAGGGCCTATTACATACTTGGTAGATCTGTACCATACCATGAGTAGGAACTCACTATAACTATTATGTAACAGTTTACATTCTAACCTACAACATTGTAAAAGAAGGACAGACGTGGCACATTTGTAATTGGTGCCCACACATGCATTCAGGTGATTCCTTGCGATTATAGAACAACCATCACAGAATTAAAGGAAAAAAATGCCAACTCCCCCTGCCCGCAACAACTTTAGGTTTCGTAACACAAACAAAGACAATAGGTTTCAGGGAAGGCAGATCATATATCAACTGAAAACTGGACACAAGCAGTAATTATAGAGGTTTATGACTAGGATGGACTGGCTTGGCTCTTTATTTGACAAGAGTTCAATTAGTGATGGTCATGTCCAATTGATTTTTCATAATCATTACTTTTATGTTTATTATTTTTATGGACAGGACTTATGATATTTGGAAATCTACAGTAAAGTACCAAGGATTTTTTTTTAAGCTTGCTAGGAGACAATATCCAGTCATTACTACCTACTGGGTTCTCAGACAGAAAGGAAGAGAATCAGTATGGTTGATTCTGGTCTCAACTCTTGCCAGTCCTGGACACCACCAGCATATGGTCTCTGACAAATTAATTCAGCACCTTTCCATCCTACACTGTTATAGTGCTATTATTCCACTTTCAACATCCTGTGGAATTCTGGGATTTGTAGTTTACTGAGGCCAAAGAGCTCTCTGGCTGAGAATTCTAAATGCCCCTCCCTAAACTGCAAACCCCAGGATTCCATAGGATGTCAAAACTGGAATAATAGCACTATAAGAGTGTAGTGGGAAAGGCCCTCAATCTGCATGTATGTATTATCAGAAATAAAGCTACTTTTCTGCAGCAGCAAAACGGCAGTGTAAGATTTATAAAAACCTCTTGTCATTCCCCACTTTGTAGAAACAGTAGTTTCCAGTTTTATGAAAAGCATTTTTGTTGCAGTGGGGCTAAATTCAGGGGGGAAAAGAAGCAGTCTCAGGAAAAAAACTGGCAATGTCTAATCACAGCATTCAGGATGCATGATTCAATCAGATTTTGGAGGATAGTAGAAAGAGGCCTTCATAATTCTGGGTAACAGTATCCCAGCATCCTCATGGGAAGCTCACTTTCATAACATCTAGGCCAAGGTGCATACTCATGTGTATGTTGCAAAAGCTGATACTAGCAATCTACTTGAATGGCCTCCAGTCACAGAGGCTGAGGTGTCCAAATTAATTTCACAGCTAAAATCAGGTAAAGCTCCAGGAAGTGACAATATTCCTCCAGAACTGCTTAGAGGAAACTTAGGCTGGTGGATCCCAGTTTTAGCTCAGCTTTTCACTTGGATTGATCGTTCAGCTATTTTTCCTGTGGGTTGGGGGTTATCAATTATTATACCCATTTACAAAAAAGGAAAGCGATCAGACCCAGCAAATTACAGACCAATCAGTTTGCTAAGTATTATTAGCAAGCTGTACGCAAGTCACCTGCGCTCAAAACTGCTGGACTGGTTAGATCAGGAAAACATATTGGATGAGGAACAAGCTGGCTTCAAATGTGGATATTCAATGATAGATCAGGATCTCGTTCTTCAACATTTGGTGGAAAAATATACATCCTCATCTGGGGAGAGGCTTTATGTGGCCTTTATCAAATTCAAGTCGGCTTTTGCTTTAATCCCTAGGGACACGTTATGGAAGAAATTTGAAGACACCATCATTGATAGAAAGCTGCTCATGCTTATGTGTGGCCTATATGAAAATACTCATCTCCAAGTAAGATGTAACTACCTGGGGCACCTGTCCAACTTAGTCCCTACTTCTAAAGGAGTTAAGTAGTGTTGCATTCTAGCACCCACCTTATTTAACTTTCATATTAACTCATGGATCAAAAGCCTAACAAGTACCAGTTTTCATTCCCTCAAACTAGCTAAGCAACCCTTATCAGTCCTTCTATATGCAGATGACGCAGTGCTATTATTGTTTTTGGAAATAGGCTTAAGGAGACTCCTGAAAAAGCTTACCAATTATTGTAACAACGAATTCCTAACCACAAACTATAATAAAACAAAGGTTATGGTATTTACTAGAAAGAAGACCATCCATAAATGGCAAATAAATGGGACTCCCATTGAACAGGTCACAAATTACAAGTACCTTGGTATATTCTTTCAGTCTTCTGGGACATGGAAAATCTAGAAGAAAACAGCAGTACAGAATGCACAGAGGAGCATGCAAGCTCTGCTTAGATTTTCATATACCAAAGGGGGTCAGCATATTCCTTCTGCTCCCCAAGTGTTTACAGCCAAGGTTCTATCGCAAATGCTCTATGGTTCACAACTCTGCACCTATAAAAATTTAGATTTATTTGAAGCACTGCAAACAAAATTCCTTAGAAGCATATTTGCCACTCCTTGCTGTGCCCCTAATGCAGTTTTGCACCTTGAGGCGGGCCTGACCTCTACTGAGGCCCGTGCCTGGATTCTTAAGATCAATTACTGGCTAAAATTTATTTTTTGCCCGACTGGGCTGGCCTCTCTAACACTAACTGGTGGATTTCAATCTGCATGGAAGCAGGAATTATAAAAAAAACTTTTAACATACAGGTTCACCCCTAACATTTAGATAGCCCTTGGCTTCAGCAGCACCAAATCTGCCATCAAACAACGCATAAGGGATATAGAGCTACAAAATCATCTGAGCCTAGTTACCAAATATCCTACCTTAGGAATTACTACAAAACCTTTCACTCACCCTAATTATCTTAGTAATTTAATAATTCCTAAGTATAGGAAGTCTTTTACTTTGGCACAATTTAATGCTTTACCATCTGATGTACTCAAAGGAAAATATAGGAGAATCCCATATCATGAGCGCATTTGTCCTTGTGCTAATGGGGCAGTAGAATGTCTTAACCATACCGCCCTTTTTACCAAGGGATGCATTTTCCCCTAATTACACCTATCATCCAGAATATCCCTGGCAGAACAGAAGCATTTTATATTTCTTATCTGCTTGCTGACCAGGATTCACACATACAAACAAGGTCACTAGATTTTGTGCGTCTGCCATTGCCACACATAGCCAGATAACAATCCAGCAGTAGAGAACAGCAACATAGAACCAAATACCTAAAGGAGTTATAAAGTGGAGTTAATATACTGACTCAGATAAAGGGTTTTAATCTACATGTAGGACTATCTATAACTGATTTTGGCTTCACTATTACCACATGTGAATTTAAGTACTTATTGCATTGTGTTTTATGCCACTCTGTTTTACGCATTTCATATTTTATGTATTTTAAGGCAAAATCTGTTATTTCTTCTCATGCTGGTCGACAACTGTAATAAAATTATTGATGTGTAGTTGTATGTCACCGTGCATAAAATGTCTTGAGTTTCTAACTCCTATTTGCATTCTAATTCATTTTCTCCTCTTGTATTGTCAAATTTGATGTGATTATGTAACTCCGTATTTTATGTCAGAAACATCCCCAATCCCTCTCATTTATCCCACAGACGTTTACCAGTGCACAGAGTAAGTCAACTGCTTCCAAGATAAGTTCTTGATGACCAATTCGAGTAACTCCCAGATCTTCCAGCTCTTGATGAGTGATACGCAGTAGCTGGTCCCCACCAATCTTCTCCCGTTCAAAATTCTTGATATACTGCTGCAGACAGTCATCAAGACCTAAAAGGAAAAAAAAATGAATGTTGAGGTGGTACAATATTACTGTATATGTATAAAATGGAACATTAGAAATTTGAGTAAATTATCCATGGTATTCTGTTGATTTAGTAAACTTTCTACTTTCTAATTTAGTAAAATTTCAGTAATTTTTCTGCCAACTCTAAAAACAAACCTACTGTATTTTCAAGTAGAATAGTGGCACTTAGCAGAATGAATTTCCCCCAATCATGTATGTTTCTAAAGAGCTTACCCTGGAATATGGAATAAAAATTTTAAAGAGATAGAGAAATGTGTGTCTTAAGCAAGCATATTTTTCAAATTTATCTCATGACATTTTGGCATTAATGCAATTACCCAAAAAGTACTGAACAAATATATCATCCCAGACCACAAACAACATAAGAACATCACACACTATTTCTAGCACAACCAGGACCCCAGCAAGACACTAAAACCAGGTTATTAAAAACAAAACCCATCACCATCCACTTTGTATTACAGTAAATTATGTAACCTGTGGCAGTGTTGGCAAAATGGTTGAGACAGATATTACAGGATAAAATTCAAGAAGGTCAAACAGGTTTTCTCCCAGGCAGATATATGAGAAGTAACATAAGGACAATCCTAGATGTAATTGAATATTATGATAAAAACCCAGGGAAGAAGGCAGCACTCATTTTTTTGGACGTAGAAAAGGCATTTGATAATGTTTCCTGGGCCTTTATACATTGGATATTGAGGGAATATGACATGGGAGAAGATTTTTGTAAATGGATTGAGATGATTTATCAAGAACAATCTGCGAGATTAATAATTAATGGAGATATTTCGACAAGCTTCAAAATTAATAAAGGGGTACGGCAAGGGTGCCCATTATCACCATTATTATTTATAGCTGTTTCGGAAGTATTGCTAAATATAATAAATGAGGATTCACAGATAAGAGGCTTGAAAATAAAGAAAAAGGAATTGAAATTAAAAGCTTTCGCAGATGACATAATTATATTTTTGGAGGATCCACAAGAATCAATTCAGGCATTAATGGAAACTTTGCAAAGATATGGTCAAGTGGCAAGATATAAGATAAATAAGGAAAAGGCAATGATGATGATATTGAATATGACTAAAAAAGACCAAGCTGATTTGGAGAGTAGATCTGGATGTCAATTAACCAAGAAAACAAGATATTTAGGAATTATATTAACGAAAAGGAACCAAGAATTATTTGACAACAACTATTTGAAGATATGGAAAGAGATTAAAAATGATATGGAAAAATGGAAAAATCTAGATCTCTCTCCGGGGAAGTATAAATGCTTTCAAAATGTCCTTATTATCAAAACTTATGTTCCTTTTTCAGAATTTACCAATAATAGGAACAGATAAAATATTCAAAGAATGGGAAAAGGATCTTCAAAAGTTTATTTGACAAGGGAAAAAGCCAAGGATAAAATTTAAAACACTTCAGGATGCAAAAGAAAGAGGGGGATTTGATCTTCCATCACTGAAAATTTATTATTATGCATGCTGTCTAGATTGGATTAAAGACTAGATTCAATTAGAGAGAACAACCATGAAAGATTTCGAAGAAATAAATAACAGATTTGGATGGCACGGATATTTATGTTACGATAGACTAGCGGTGAATAAAGAGTTCAACAATCATTGCATCCGGAAGACGCTGTTAAAGGTTTGGCTACAAATAAAGCGGAAATATTATACAAAACTTCCAACATGGACTTCACCACAAGAAGCATATAAACTTGGTCCAACAAAACAAGGACATTTATTAACATATCAAGACATATTGAAATGGGAAGGGGATAAACCAAGAATGTGTACAGTGGAAGAACTAAAGGCTGATGGGCATGAGTTAAATTGGTTCCCATGACAACTAAAAGAAAGGTTTAAAATGGATCAAAAACTGTATGGATTTGAGAGAAAAGAGAATGAATTGGACTTATTGATGAAGGGAAATCAAAAGAAAAGAATTTCAAAATTCTATAAACTATTGTTGAAAAGAGAAATGGAATCAGAAGTAGTTAAAGATGCAATGGTCAAATGGGCTGGAATGTGGGACACCCATAATTAGAAGTTTGGGAGAAAGTATGGAAAACTGATATAAAATTTACCCCAAACTTAAATTTAAGAGAAAAGTTTTACAAAATGTTACATAGATGGTATATGACTCCAGAAAGATTGAATAAAATAACTAAAAATGGGAATGTGAAATGTTGGAAGTGTGATGAAAAGACTGGGTCCTTTTTTCATATGTGGTGGACCTGTGAAAGGGCAAGAAAGTTCTGGAAGGGGATACATGATGAAATTCAAAGAATCTGTAAAATGAACTTTGAAATGATACTGGAATTTTATTTGTTAAATATGTTAGGACACCAAAGGGAGATTAGAAGTCATCAGAAGATATTGTTATATTTGATAACAGCTGCAAGGTTGACATACACGCAACATTGGAAAGAAAAGAAAGATATTGATTTAGGAGAGTGGAAATTAAAAGTTCTGGATATGGTAGAGACAGAAAAGTTAGCATTTTCATTGAAAAATAAACCTATCCAGAACTTTGAAAGGGAATGGAAAGGAGTTTTGGAATGGATAAAAATTTAAAAGTATGTGAAAGCAAAGAAAGAAATAATGTAATTGTTTTCTCTTCTCTAAAATGTAACTTTTATTCTTTTTTTTTCTTTTGGTAAATGGAAACAAAGAAGACTCAACTGGAGTAAAATAATATGGAAGCGGTGGGGGAAGGGTGTGATATATCTGATAATGGGGTATATCCACTCTGTCTTTTATGCAACAAAACGTCTAATAAAAATATTTTTTAAAAAAATTATGTAACCTGAGGCAAGCAAGGAAAGCAGCATAAGATACGTGTATGTGTGTATCCATCTATAACATTAACTACAAATAGATACAGATGAACCCTATTCATGCGTTCATAAGGCATGTGTGCTAGCCCACTTCCTCTGTTATTATTCTCATAAGAAGAGAGTCTCCTCTATGCAAAAAAGTTCTCCAAGTCATTTTGTACCCTGAATTTTCAGAATTACAGATTATTTGAAGTGCCTCAACACAAAGGGGTGGTTCTGCTCTCCAGACTGTCACTCTCTTTATGAGAAGAGTGATGAATGAAGGAGTTAGGGCTAGCATGTTTCCCTTCCTCACACATTCATTATGAATGCCTAAACAGAACTATATTTATGCATATATATAGACAGATGATAGCAAGTAAACTGTTAATCAGGATACCTAACAAACACTGGAAGGGTTGGTGTTGGGCAATGCAGGCACCCCTATCTGAATTAGGGAAAGTACAATTCAGGTGGGCACGACCTCAAAGACACTCCAGATCTGCTCTCATGTCATTGACACATACTACCTGCTAATACTTCCTCCTACTCAAAGGGAGGAAAACCACCTCTTGGAGAAGGGAGATTGGATAGCAGGCAGCAGCTCTAACACCTAAGCTCCCTGTTGGGAGCCACGCAAAATTCCTTGCAGGAAGCCAAGCAAAAAATAATGAACAGACACCAGCACCAAGCATACCTACAAGTGCTTAATGTTAGAGTGGTGAAATACGCTCAGTCATCCTGCAGAGATATTTCCATAGAAAAAGTGGTTGGCAATTTCTATAAAAGAAGACTTCTGGGGGGGGGGGGTCCAAAGGGATTTTTACACAATCAGCCCTCCATATTTTTACACAGTCAGCCCTCCATATCAACTGATTCTGTATCCACCAATATAACCAAAATATCCCCCCCAAAAAAAATCCAAAAAGCAAACATTGGTTTTGCCATTTTATATAAGGGACACCATTTTACTACACCACTGCATATAATGGAACTTAAGCATCCATGAATTCTGGTCTCCATGAGAGGAGAACTTGGAACCAAACCCCAGCAGATACTAAGGGCCAACTGTATTCACACACACTAAAACAAGACCTTGTTATTTTATTTTAACACAAATCATTTTTTTCTTGAGGCTTTCAGGATCAGCGTTTTTTTGTTTGTTTGTTTGTTTGTTTGTTTTATTGCAAAAAAACAATGGCCTTGAGGCACACGCAAATGGCCTTGGGGCTGCATACAGATGACACTATATTAGAAACATTGAAGTAAAAACACTGAAGAAAAACAATCAGAGATGTGCCAGTTTAACAATACAGAAAACCCATGATCATAGTCTAAGCGATTCAATGTTGCATATGTGCTCAAAAAAGCATTCTAAATATATTTTTAGTTCAGACTAGGGTCAATTTTCATTCATCAGAACTCGATACTTGAGACTTTTATTAGATTCTGAGGCATCTGCTCTACAAGCAAGTGTTAAATGCTTGTCAAATTCTTTCGGTGAAGAAATAACTGTCTTGTGGAATAATTGTTCTAAGTTAAGCTGCAACTCTATACCCAGTTACCTAGGAGTTTCAAACCCTAGTGACCTCAGTAAAATTTACTTCTGAACACAAACATATATGATTTCTCTGTCAGTGCTATAAACCAACACATTTCAGCAACTAGGGCCATTTCCACCCTACACTGTTATAGTGCTATTATTCTACTTTCATCATCCTGTGAAATCCTGGGGTTGGTGGTTTATGGAGGGGCATTTAGAATTCTCAGCCAGAGAGCTCTTTGGCCTCAGTAAACTAGAAGCCCTAGAATTCCACAGGATGTTGAAAGTGGAATAATAGCACTATCATAGTGTATGGTAGAAATGGCCTAGATGTTTTTACTCAGCTTCAATGCTGTTTTGATGCTAATAACTACAGTCTTCCCCCACTTATCTGATAGGTTAGAAGCACTGCCAGAAAATGGAACTGGTTGAAAAGTGGAACCCTTATGTTGTACTCTAGGGAGCATGAAGAACTAATGGACACTCACTTCAGAACGATTGCATGCATACTGCTTCCAAAGTCTCTCAGCTGCTTTGTTCATTTTTTCCCCTCTCAGCTTGCTTTGCAAGCAATGAACGCATGAAGTGATTCCACGCGAGCCTCCACAGGCAAGAAGAACTGATGAAAGAGCAGTGCCCCAACTGAATTAATAGAACTTCTCCTTTATTTGGAAGCATCAAAAGAGTAAGTTGTCAGATAACAGAGCATCAAAAGGTGGGGGCTTCCTGTAAGGCACTGAAGTCTGATTTCATCCACTACAATATGCGGTCTAGCAAGACATATTCTTATTATTGCATAAAAACCAGCATGACTGTGTAATATAGTTGTTTCACATTAACATTAGTTAAGTTTACAGTGCATTGTTACTAGAAAATTAGCTTTGCAACATGGAACAGTCTTTATAAAAGAGAGGGAACCCTAAATTATTTCTGAATGTAACAGGGCAATGAGGTTAAGGATTCTCACCCAGCACAATATGCAATAGCTTCATAAGAAGAGAAGCATGGTCTAGCAATGTTACCCTGATTTCTGGGGACCCCGTGAGGGACACCTAAGTGTGCTCCAAATTATCAAGTTGGGAATTAGTCAAACGAGCACAAGCTAGCAATGCGAGAGACAGGGCAACAGAGCGAGATCTTTTACCCAATGTCTACGGGGTCAGGCCGAGTCAAGGAGCAATCAGAGGTAACTAATAATAATGGTTTTTATTGATATACAGCCAAACACGTGTATGCAACACACTCACACACAGAACTATAGAAGTAAAGGTTGAAGTGGGATAGAGGGATTTTAAGAGGAGTTTTGGTATGGGAAATACTGCACCTGTCCTGAAGCCCGGAAAGTTGGAGGAAAAAGGTCCGTTGAGGTAGCGTTCTCAGCACGGAGAGCTGAGGGGAAGGCTCATCAAACAAAGCGACAGCAAGGCGGGATAGAAGTCAAGAGCGATCCGAGGAAGCGCTCAAAGTCAGGGGTTCTTATAGGGGAAAACGCGGCCGTGGGCTAGTCCATTCTCGGGGATAACAATGAGTTTTGGGCTGGAGACAAAGCCTCCAAAAGGTCAGTGATTTACATGATTGAGTTAAGACCAAATTGTCAATAGAGTAGCCAGAATGCAAATGCAGAGTGCCTGACAGTTGAGTATTCGGCTCGTCAAGCTGCCTCCTCGGGGCACGGAATTCTTTGTAAGTAGTGTGCATACATAATATGGTACTTGCCTTGAGGTCTCCTGAAGCAGCAGTCTGGCTATTTCTGGCCTGCCTGTATTAATTTGGAATATTTCAGCGATTAGCGGCCGAGCCTGTCCGGGGGCCTCGCAAGCACATGGGGAGGAATAGGTAAAGGAGGTCAAATTATTGATATGAAATATCTAATATCCCACGAGCTTGAGTTAGGAAACTGCAGTAACGGTAAAATCTGTGTTCACACTAAGAAGAATCTCTATAGATTCTCCCCTTTTAAGCTGTTTAATGATGTAGTCACATCCAAGACATAGCTATACATACAATATTAGCTAATTATCACCAGTCCTAAATCCATAATCTGCTCATCCTAGACTCATTTTATAAGTGAAGGGGATGCAGATTATAAGAACAATGAAAGGTTTCATATGCAGGAATTATATACGGGGTTGTGTTGAAAACAGTCTACAAATCAAGTAGTAGATTTTTAAAATTTTCATTTAGAATAACACTACAAGTATCGAATTTCAGAATACAATATTACGCTGTAGCACCTTAGAGACAAACTACTCAGTTAAAAAAGTCAGATTTGTTAATTTCTTAGATTCTAATGAATAAGCGAAAGATTGTTGATTCTTTCAGCAGAAGCAACAACAGATTTGAAAACTTCACCATGGCATCTAGATCACAGATGGACAGTATGTGGCCCTCTGGATGTTGTTGGACTGCAACAACAACCCTCAACACCACTATCAGTCCTCATCATTATCTGCACTTGCTAGATCTGATGGGCAGATGGACTTGCAGTTGTACAATATCTGGAGAATCACATATCCCCCAACCCTGATATACACATCAGGATTATCCCAGGCCCTGAGATTTCAAGGACAAACCTGACACCTTGGATGGCCCTTGCTAATGTGATAGGCTAGATTTATTGAGAATCAACCACAGCTGCTCAAAGCATACCATTGGGGTGGGGGCCGGCGGAACCAGAATCTGAAGATGAGAAAATATTGTTGGAAATTAGTTGGAAATTAACTTTCATAGGCTGTGCACTGAACAGGGAGGAAGAATCAAAAATAATACAAAAGCAAAAGCAAAAATGTTTTCTAAACTCTGCCTTCAAAAGAAAAAAAAACACAAACTTTTCTGTTACATTTTAAACACTGTTCCAAAAACACTTTTTTAAATAATAAATGGAAACTGTAGTCCAAATGAAGAAACTTTCCAAACTCTATTTTTAATGCACTGTTCCCACTAAGCACAGTTTCTCACTGCCCATATTTTTGTGTGTGTGTGTTTTGTTTGTTTGGTGCATTTCTTTCAGTCAAGTTGTGGAACACTCTCTCATTCCCAGAATAATAGTCAAAATTATATCAGGACTAATAATAATCATCATCAAATATTTTGTGGAGAGGGAGATGATGAGGATGACAATGAGGATGGCAGCAGCGGCTGTACTGGCAATATTGCTGATGATGAAAACAGGAGACCAAAAGTTCAATTTATCTACGCTTTTCTATTCAGAAGGAAGCTCTGTTGGGTTTAACGGAATGTATAGCTCAAGACTTCTGAGAATCAAACATGTCCCAGTCATGGTTTCAAGAATTTTTTTGGGATGGGAGCAAAGTAGAAGAGGGTGAAAGACAGACAAGGAAGATAATGAGTGTAAGTGGGTGAAGTGGGGATAAAAAGAGAAAAGGGGTGAGGGGGAAAAGGGTACGGACAAAGGAAGAAGACAAACATATGCAGGAGAACTGGGGAACAAAGAAAGGGACAAGAGGGGATGGGGAAGTACAGAAGGATGCAGAAGATCAGTGCAACTTGGAAAAGTGGAAAGATGGAGCTGGACAGGATGGAAAGAAGTTATTAGCAAGAAGTTGTGAGCTGGAGTGAGAATAAGATCCTAGAAGATGAGAGAGAAGACCAAGATATTCAGCCTCAAGTGATTAAGGAAGCAGATAGAAAGCTAAATAGAGGGGAAATAGGGAATGATGGAGAACATGAGTGTACACAGAAGTTGCAGGCAGAGAAAGATGGAGATGAGGTGGGAAGTCAGGAGTTTAGCTAGGGTTTTTTCTCTGTGTGTATGTGTTGGGCTGCGGGAGGGGGGAAGAAAGAGATGGGGACAGAGAAGGAGAAAGAGATAAAAGTGAAATCAATAATTAGGAGAGAAAATCATCATGTGCCAGAGCAGAGATGAGGAAGACTGATGTTCAGCACAGGAAGACAGGTCAGACCTTGACACTGGGAACCCCAGAAATAAATGGATCATGTTTCAAAACATTTTTATTTAACAAGGCTGATTTCAAATGATGTGAAAAAATTCAAATAGCTGGGCAGATATTCATGATTGTGAATAATGTTGTATTTTAACTCACATAGAAATACCAAGGAGCATAATGATCCTCAATTATTTTGAACAGCAGGCAATTCTATTTAAGGTTTCTTTTGCAGATTAGCACAAAGAATTCTTCTCCAGCATACTGCAGTAATAAAAAACTACTCCATGAGAAAATGTTAGCTTGCTATTTGCACAATGTATATAGATTACCTTCTATAAACAGTACAAAACCTCAGAAAACTCCATACAGAATTCAATAGACAAAATGATAAGAAACCAAACAGATAAAATGCTGAACTTGTATAATTATATTAATTCCTTGAATCTAAAATTTATCATTTTCAAGACTAAATGATCTCTACAGATCCCAGATTTCAATCTGGCTTCCCAACAGTGCTCCACTCTTGCAAAAATAAAACATACCATTACCAATCTAGGACTTCGCTTTCCGAGTATGTTGCAAAAGATTGGCAAGTTTTTGATACAGTTGGCCCGCAACTTTCATGGGTTTAACATCCACAGATTTAATTAATCACAAGTCGCCTGTCTCCTCTTCTCTTCTGTGGCTGGCTGGTTTGCTTCCTCTCCGAGACAGTCCATGAAATGCAAACACCTCCTATCATTGAAGGGGCTGTAACAGGAAGGAAAGGGGCTTATGGGAGGAGGTCTTCTCTTCAGAGGGTCTTCACTTGGGAAAGAAGCTCTGAGGACAGGCTTTGAGAAGGTATGCCATATGCAGACAATTCCATTCCATTCCATTCCACTCCTCTCTCTCTCTCTCTCTCTCTCTCCTCTCTCTCTCTCTCACTCACATGCATGCACACACACACACACACACAACATTCCCCTACTCCAAGCACTTTTCACTTCTCTTGTGATCAACCAGCCGAGAAGTGAAAAGGAAGCTACCATATTTGCCGGCATATAAGATGCACCTCTGTATAAGACACATCTCATTTATATACTAGCAAATACTATTTGTTGATGCATAAGACACACCAGTGTATAAGACATACCCCATATGCAAACAGTGGATGAGTCTCATATGCCATCAAATACAGTATTTCTCTTTTACTCACTGGTTCTCCCTCCCTCCGTCCTGCATTTTTGCTTTATTGACACTTCTCACTCCCACCCCCCCTCTCTCACACACACACACACGCACGCACGCACATACAAAACCCCTGGAGCCACCAGACGGCTAGCCAGGCAATGGGAAGGAATTAACCCACCTGCTCTGAATAAGTGGGGACAATTAAAGCAATTGCAGATATGCCTCTTCTTTCTGATACCCACCATTGCATCTTCATCCTCCTCCACTCATTTCCTCCTTGGGGAAAATTGATTTTTCCCAAAGTCTTGCAAGGGGCCAATGCAATCCTGCATTCCCTGGCAGTTATTCACCCCTACTATAGTCCATCAACAGCAACTAAATTATTGTAAAGGACTAGTAACAGATCCAAACTATATGCTAGACTATGTGCTTAGAGATGTAACATTAGAGATGATTTAAACTTATAACAACAAAAGCATAACAGCGTGGAGTCAAAAGTGACCAGTACATAGGCCATGTTGTGTGGGAATGGTAAGAAGACATCCATTGATATCTCCCTGAGATGTTGGACCTGTCTTCAACTATGCTATAATATAAAAAGAAAGAGATGATATTAACCAAAGCAGCATTTTAATTGTTTTAATAATTAAATCATTTATATTTTGAATTATTTTGTGGCATTATTCATTTTTAAAAATACCATTATGGCGTTCAACTTAAAACCAATTTTAAAACTATATTTAAAATCAAAGAGATTAACACCACAGCAGTATAAGGAAAATAACAAGCATCAGTATAAATATCACTATCAATATATCACAGAGGCCTTCTGAAATAAAGTTTTTAAGTTCTTTTAAAAAAATAGCAGGGAAGGTCAGTCCAGGCCACTCAAGAAACTGAATTCTAAAGGCTGCCACAAATCTGGCCTCTATAAAGCATCAGCTTCGGATTATGCTCCATTACTAGCTTGCACTAGTGAAGAGCAGCCATTGCCTGAGATACTCAGAACATAACCTATTTCTGGCAGAGAAGGGGAATAAATAGTCCCCCAAAAGTTGTTAGAGTGTGATTTCCAGCAGCCCTAGCCAGTGCAGCTAATGATGTGACATGACAAGAAATATATAGTTCAGCAATATCTGGAGGCTATAGCATTCCCATTTCTGCTTTAAGGGCTTTATAGCAAGATATGACTACTTCAACTGAGCTTGGCAAGAAACTGTCAACCAACATGGTTGTTTCAGAACTGGAGAAGCATTGACCTGTGACTCCCATAAAGCAGAATGAAGCATCTGAATTTCAATTTTCAGAGGACTCTTCAGAAACAGTCTCACATATAACACATCAATGTCAGAAAGGCATGAATGGCAAAGTCCAGGTGCCTTTTTTCCAGTAGGGGCTACAGGATGTGTATCAGCAACAGCCAAGGGAGAAGAGAAGAAAAGACAACCAAGGGAATCTCAAGAATTCCAAAAGCAAGACTGCTTTCAGTTGTAGCACATGGGCTATAAACCTGCTTCTTTAAACAGCAACATTCACCTGCAACAGGGTCTCAAAAGTCTGAACTCCATTGCAGATGACTGTTCACAAGGATACCAAAATTTATGATACTGAAGGTTGCTGAATATAAGGTTTCAGCAAGAGAGCCTAGGGGAATGCAGAGCATCACAGTACCTTCTCTCTTTGTGAAGGCAGTCTTGCAGCGCAACCAACACCAGACTAAAATGGATTTATATTTTTTTTTCTATTATTGAGTGCAACAGAATGTCCAAAACAATTTCTAGCCTATCCACTTTATTCTGCTTCATCTACACAGTCACAAGACATCCTACCATTCCAACTGGATACATTAAAATTGAGATTGGAGAATATGCCACAGGTTTTTGTACTTCCTTTGCCTTCCCAGTTCCTCACCTAGTTTATCTAACTGTAGAGTGCCCTGCTGTTCAAAGCAGGAAAATTATGGTTAGCACTAACTAGGAATCATAATTGATGGGAATCCAGTTATGATTTAGGGGATTGGGAATGTGACATCTGTACTGAGCCAATGATATCCAGAAAATTAATACAGTGCAATAGAGACACTTTGGAACTGAAATCAGTGGGACTTCTCCATACCTATTGAGGCATTAGTTGAAATATGGCTGTATCTTTCTAAATTGCATATATGAAATTCTGGTATTTACATCTGACAGGGAGATCATTTCTACCTGTAATGATCAGAACTATTATCCCAGCATTCAGATCATGTTAACTTTCATTCTTCTTGCTATGTATCTTCAGAATGCACATTCAAAAGCTACGGAACTACTTTGTAGTAATACTGTGACAATCAAGTAGTTTGCAGGCCATCAGCTGTAAGACTGTTTCAGTGACAGGTGGTTTCTCTAGGAGACTATTAATACTTCACACTGCTCCATGGCTCAACTAAAGAATGTTTCAGGACTAGATATGAAGAAATGCATTTCAGATGCTACAACACAGACAGGCCATATGCACACAAATCATGCAGACAGTGATAGAATTTGCAGAATTCAGTCCATCAAGTTCAATGAGACAATCCTAAAAACAAACAGCTTAGTACATATGTTTTTTTGTAATTTGATACCTGTTGTTGTATGCCTTCAAATAGTTTCTGACTTACAGCAACCTAAGGTGAACATATAATTGGTTTTTCTTGGCAGGATGTGTTCAGAAGGGGGTTGTCCTTGCCTTCCTCTGAGGCTGAGAGAGTGTCACTCACCCAATGTCACCCCGTGGGTTTCCATGGCTGAGCAGGGGTTTGAATGTTAGTCTCCCAGTTCAACAGTGAAGCCACTTATAAGATGTTGATTCTCAATTTGAAAAATGTTGGATTTTATAAGGCTGGATTATTGTTAGTTTTGAACAAATTTTCCTGCACCATCCCTTTGAGAAGGAGAAGTTATATATTTAAATGTAACAATAAAGTTTCCATAATTCACAAAAATTCCGAACTGCCAATTAAAATATATGATCAAAATCCAATTGTTACTCCCAACTAGAGCACATTCATTGAATCAGTGGTTGAAGAAGTGTACAGCAATGTAAATTCTACACATCTAGCATAGTTAGGAACAGCAACTGGGTCTCCTTATTTTTATTTTTACTTACTGGCTTTACTTATTATTATTATTATTTTTTTTAAAGAAGTCACAGAGAAGAAACCAAATAAAAAAGGCACGGGATCTGCAGACAGTACAAAATTATTCAAGGAAAATTGAGTAAAATCTTCAAGAAAAACAAGAGACATGGCCCAAGAATCTCAAAAGGCAGTGTATTTATTAGTTGAAAAGCCCAAATTATTCAAGAGCATGAAAATCCAAGAAGGTTGTGAAGGGCTTAAGTGCTACATAACAGAGCAAATAATACAAGCTCCACTTATATCCCAATAGGATTGGAACCTGCTATGACACTCTAGTGCGGGGAAAATGGAGATTGTGCTGAGAACTCAAATAAAAATGTCAATTCAGTGTGCAACGGTAGTGAAAAAGAGAGATTCAATGCTACTTCTTTTGGAAATGGAGTGAAAACACAAATGCCAATACATTCATATCTTTTATATAATTTTATTGAGTATCTCTATTTTCTGCAGCACCCTCTCATCCTGCCATGGGGACAGGAGAAGAATGGGACTGTGACAACACTTTTGCATGACACTGTCACAGTCCCATCCTTCTCCTGTCCCCAAGCAGCACAATCATGGGTTAAATGATTGACAAGTGTTCCCCGTCAATGACCCACGATCACACCACCATCCCATGCTTACCTGTCCTGCGGAATGGCAGGATGCACAATGGTGGCACTTCCTGCCCAACAGCAGCCTGGGAAAGTATTCGGCTGCATTGTGGAAGGAAGTGCCACGTCCATTGCACTTTCTTCCATAGGGAGCCAGTTCCATGGGGAGGGGAGTTCCACTCCCTTCCCAGCAGAGCCACTACCAGGATCGCCACTGGATGCCACCATAAGAAGGTAAACTGGGCCATAGATACAGGCTATCTCTATCCAGAAAGGCTCACAGCTGATATTATCAGACCAAATTGATAAAAGGTACTGAGGTCAGTTGTAACCAAACAAACAATGACAGATCCAGCATTACCACCAAGCTATGCATCCAAGTCAACTGGATGAGGAGAAACATGCATTAACAGTACATCTACCTTGTCAGAATTGAATGTATCCAATCCATTACCCTGCTCAGCCATTGGTTCAGAAGATCCACTTCAGGACAGATATATGATCTCATCTACATAATGATGAGACCTCAGTCCACATCTCCGAATTGTGCCCTTCTGACCCTGGGCATAGTTTCATGTAGATGGGAAATCACAAGAAAAATAACAACTGAACTCTACAGAATGCCTTTGTCATGTTTGGATCCCAACCTGCAATAATCCCGCAATGCAATAGGCCCATGTATAATGCAAGTTTGTTTTTTGCAGTTTGCTCAAAGTACCTGGTACTGCTGTCTGGTGCTATCTCATGCTGTTCTCAGTATTTGCTGCTGCTGGCCTCCCTGACTGTGCTACTTGCTCTGCTTACCTTTCAGGTAAAAAGAAAAAAATGGTTCCATGTTATACACAACAATCATATAACATGAAAGGTCTGGTACAGATCCCTCATGTTATATGCAGGTCTACTGTAGTGCCTTTAGGAAACAGGCTTCTAAATAGGAACAAAGTCACTATAAAGCAGTGCTGCCACTCAAACAGCCGATCTAGAAGAGTATAATGGTCAGTGATACCAGAAGTCACAGAGAAATCCAAGAGGACTTACAGGATCAGACTCCTCCCCTGCAACATACATTATCCCACAGGACAGTGAAATCAGATATCGTTCCTAAGCCAGGTCAAAAAGCACATCTGAATGGACTTAGAAAAATCAGCTTCATTCAAAAGTGATTGCAGTTGGTCAGCAACTGATCATTCAAGCACCTTGCCCAAGAAGGGATATTAACAATTACTCTGTAATTACTCTCCCCTTTTTGACCCAGGTTAGGTTTCTTCAGGAAAAGTCTGTTCACTGCCTCTTTCAATTGGCCTCTTACATTCCTTCTCTGAAGAAGAAATTTATAACCTCCTAGACACTGCCAGCCAGTCCCTTCCAATTACATAGAGCAAGCCAAGACAAGCATGTGGCAAATGTACAGGTGGTCATTCAAAAATGTCAAACATCTTGTCTGCATCCTTCAACCTCAACAACTGGATCAAATAAAATTGGAACAAATAGTGTTCTGGATCCTTCCTTTAATGGAACTACACTAATCAGGCAGTCCAAGTCAAAATGAATGCAGGTAACTTTAACTCTGAAGTGAATTTATTATAGCGGCTGGTATGGGCCTGACCAATCTTCCTTTAGTGGCTGATCATAATGAACCCTTTCTCACTTGAAACAGCTCTATTGCTTGACACTGCAAAGAAACAACAGAAATGTGAAATAACTTCTTTGCCACCCTCACAAACAAAGACTAAACTCAGTAATGAGCTCTAACCTCCATTTGGTCAGATCCAGCGTACTTATTTTCCAGACATGTATAATTTGCCTTATTGCTCTCAGAGACAAAGGTAAGCCAAGGAGCTAGTCTGGCTCCACCAAGGGAAAGTTTGTCAACTGCCAAGGTCCACTCTGCATCTGAGCAACCAAGGTTTTGACAAGAGTACCGATCTTATCAAAGTTTGGAATTTTTTTTTACAAAGTAACAGATAAGTGTAATTTACTTTTTTAAAAAAGGTAGAGTAACATGTGCTCTGTTAGTAATGCATTGCTAATATTACTTTTGTCATTTTGTTAAGAATTTTTAAATAAAAGTAAAATTGAAAAATGGAAAAATATTCTTTAAAGGAAGCTGTTATGTAGCTTTCCAAAATATTCCTTCCTTATGCCAGAAAAGGATTGTGTTACAGGTAACAAAGAATCATAGAATAATTGAGTTGGAAGGGACTGCAAGGGCCATTCAGTCCTACCATGGAAGAACATGCAACTAAAGCACTTCTTAAAGAGTAACTTGCAACAAATCACTTCCAAGCTCTTACTCATATAAACTGGAAAGCCCCCTGCAATCTACAAGCAGCCATTCCAGAGCAGCATTATTCTACTAGGTTCCCATACCACGTCAGAGTATAAAAGCTGCCAAAAGCCTCTAACTCAGCAGTCAGGGATCCAACCATGACAAAGTTATCTAATCTCCATTTTCATTTCACTAACTTCCTGACACACCAAGAAAACCAAATCTGGACTACAACCTACTGTAGGTATTGACCTAATGACAGGTTGGGACAGACCACAACCATGATGTCCATGAAGTCTTGAATCAAATGAGAACAGTCTTCCCTGACACGAATGATGGGATTCCCCATGACAACTGTGCTGGGAGTTTTTAAAGCCAAGCCCTAGACTCTGATATTTCTCTCAGTTTATGTAGGAAAACTGCTGGATGGATCACACACCAGCATAATCCTAACTTGTCATGCACGAAGAACATCAAGCACTCAGAGGTTGCCCTCAGATGGACAGGAAGTCTGGAGAGGGAGATGGAATCCCAACAGACCACAGTCACCATCTCTTCCCAGTCCGCAAGGATGTGCTGATGCAGTACCAAGCACCCAGACAAGCAAAGAGTGTGAGATTAAATGCCTTCTTTTGATCCACCCAGTTCTCACTGATACATACAGGGTCACCTTGACAGCATATGTAAAAATAAAAATTATAAAATGGGAGAATCTGAAATTATATGTGTGCGAATCACCATCCTTCGTATATTGGAAAGTTCAGAGATGGTGGTCATTACATTGTCTGTGCAGTCCTGAGGTGAAGGTATCTGTGACTGAATGAAAGGCAGCCTACATGTATTTTGAGGAAGACACACATAATATACAGTCTATTAGGCTGACAGGGAGAAGAGAACTGGTGTCACCACTTTTCTGTGGTGTCCCTATTCTTGTGGAATATGATATCATTGGACACGTACATGGCTTCCCCTCTGACTGCTTTTCAAATAGGACTCAATGACCCTGAAGTTCCAGCCTGCTTTTAGACAAACAGATACCCATTTTTGCTGTTGCTGTTATTTGAAACATTTTATGGCATTCTTTTAGTTGCACCTTATATGTCATTGTTTTAAAATTCTACCAGGTAAACTCCCTTGAGGAAGCTTTGACTTAAAATCTAAAAAAAAATCTAAATAAATACAAAGGGTTCCCCATTCCAAATATGCCAATGTGTAGTTCCTGCCATGGGTTCGTCTTTTCACATTCCTTTTTCCTGGAGTGGAGAGATGAGAAAGAGAAATCCATGCATTTCAGTTGATGCCTGGGATAGACACAGAGAATATTTTCTCCACCCCAAACTACTAACGCATGATCCTCATTCAAACACAGGGAGAGTGATGGTGACAATGACATCACTATGAGAGGAGTTGTTTGGGAGATGTCCTATCCTTCCTCTCCAGCTCAGAGGTAATCAATTTAAGGTAAGCCACTAGCTGGCCTAGTGTCGCTGGATGGTGCCTCCTGTGCCACACTAATGGAAGCCTCAGTTCCTGATGCTCCCCTACTATCCCAGAAGCCTTGGGCTGCAATCCAGAAGCTGAGTGGCCCATGGCTGGCTGCTCCTAGTTCTGCCATACCACATGTAGTAAGTAAAATCACTATAAACGCCCCACACTCTCACACCTTCTGCAGGCTATTTTCCTAAGTTCCTTCTCCTGGCAGTTTTAGGCCCACGTGAGACCTTTATTCAACAAGGAAGTACAGTTGCCCCTCCACTTATGCAAGGGTTCAGGGCATGGAACCCTCATGAAAGTGGAAAATATACAAATAACTCCCATCTCCATCCCCCTCCCATTCCCTTCCCTTTTGGGTGCTGGGGCCGGAGGCAAGGGAATGAGAGAGGGAACTCTGGAGGGGAGAAAGAAGGCTTAAGCGAGCATTCTCCCTCACCCATTCCCTTGCCGTTTTTGTCAGTGGGATTTCCCAGCACTGGGGACAAAGGGAAGGGAAGGAGAGAAGGCACTCCAGAGGGGTGAAGGAAGGCTCGTGGAAGCCTTCCTCCCCCATTCCTTGCCTATTGCCTCTCGTTTAAGTTCTCAGTGCCAGGGCCAAAGGCAAAAGAATGGGAGGAGGAGCTCCAGAAGGAGAAAGAAGGCTCACATGAGCCTTCTCTCTCACATTCCATTTCCTTTGCTTCACCGCAAGTTATCGGAGCCAGGGCCAGAAGCAAGGGAATGGGACGGGGAACTCGGGAGGAGAAAAGGAAGGGACATGAGTGCCTCCCCCCATTTCCTTGTCTTTTGTCCAAGTACTTGCACTCCTTCTCCATGCCCAGCAAAAAGCAAGAGAATGGGAAGAGGAGAATGGGGGAGGGCAGCATGTACCTCACAAATAATCAAATGCATGAAAGTCAAACCCGCAAATGTGGAGGAAGGACTATAAACCTTGCCAAGAAAACACTGTCATCAGTCCACATCAGGTGAATTTCTTCTTAAATTGAAAATGACTTGAAGGCATACAACAACAAAACCCGGAAAAAAATTCCACCCCATACCTTCTACAGAAGATATTGGCAAATTGCAGGGCACAGGTTGCATGCAATTCTCTGGGATGATGATGATGATGATGATGATGATGATGATGATGATGATGATGATTCTAAAACAGGATGTGGAAAGTGGCTTCTAGTGAATTCTTGTTGCTAAAAAAGGGCCACTCCAGGGCCTAAAATGGCCAAGGAGACCCAAAAATATGTCAAAAATGCCCCCAAGTCCCATTGCGTTCACTTTAGAGGAGTCCACTTTAGATGAGATCCCTTGGTTCACTATGTCTCATACATCAACTGGCAGAAAAAGCTGGGATCTTGCCACCAGGCTGCGAGTGTTGCTGAGATCCAACCTCCATACAGTGCACCACGCTTTGACAATCCTGCTGATACCTTAGCAGAATATATTCACTCTGGTCATTAGCAAATGAAGGGAAAAAAGCCTGTGTTCCCAAAGTTACTTGCTGTAGCACAGAACAACTGATCAGGATGTTTTGCCTCTCTTGCGTATGTCATAATCATGCTTACTGATTCAGTTAGTGACTGAATTCACAACTATGCCTACTTCTGCATAATTATTAAAGGTTTCTTCTGTTGCTTATTTTCTCTTTTCTTCAGCTTACACAAGAGGTCTGTTCCATATACTGTGGCTTCCAATTAAACTTTAATTATGCAAGAGGTCTGACATATAAATTTGTGACAGAAATTGTGATGTGTTATTATTTTGTTATTTGTTATTATTTTAGATCACACAGACTTTTAGTGTCCACATACAAAACACTACATTAGAATTGCAATGAGCTGTTGGGAAAACATGTTGTTAAATCATGTTCATGCCAACAAATGTTTAAGAAAAATATGGTGTGATATGATTGAATAAAACAATGTAACAAATGTATTATAAACATCGTGAAAATAAAACAATAATCCTGAATAAATATAAACTAACAGCCCAAGGGTATGCACATTTATTTGAAAGCTAAATCAAATCATATTCAATGTGACTTACACAAAAATGTAACCCAAAAGTTCTCCACATACCTCATATTATCATCAGAATTCTAAATGATCACAACAAATTCTAAATACATAATAAACACGCTAAATACATAATCTTACTTTATTCTATGGCAGCCCAGCAAAGTGCAATTAAACATAGCCAGTAACATTTGATATTTAATCAGATTTTACAGTTGGCCCTCTACAATCACTAGGGTTAGGGGTGCAGGACCCTTGCAAAAGTGGAAAAATTGCAAATATCAAAGTGTGTGTCTGTGTGTCTGTGGGAAGGGAGCCAAGGAATAATGGGGAGTGCACGTGCCCAGGGTCCAAACCAGGTCAGGGAAAGGAGAGAAAAAGTGATGACCCTATACTTTCTCTGTCACACCCATCTCCTTCCTTTGGTGGGTGGGCACTGGGGGAGGATTTGTGGTGCTGAGGATTTGACCTGCCAGCTGTCCTTAGCTGGCCAAGCAGTGGCTGGTGGAAGAGGAGGAGGAGGTCCAGAGGCAGGTTTTTAAACCGTTGCGTGGCCTGATCAGAGCCACTGAGAGGGAAGTTTCCCCAGAAAAAAGCACTTGCAGTGGGGGACAGGTGTTCACAAATAGCCAAATCCATGAAAGTGAAACCTGCAAATGTGGAGGGCCAACTGGATAAACCAACAGCCCAAGAATATGCATTTATCTGAAAGCTAAACCAAACCATATTCATTGTGATTTTTACAAAAATGCAACCCAAAAGTTCTCCACATAGCTCATATTATCTTTGGTTTTTTCAGTGATCACAAATTCTAAATACATAATACACAGGCTAAATGCATAATCTTATTTTTTTCTATGGCAGCCCAGTAAGGTACAATTAAGCATAGTCCATAACATTTGATGTTATTTTATTTAAGGTACAATTAAGCATAGTCCCTAACATTTGATGTTATTGCACAATTGTAGCAAAAGCTACCACAGATTAGATAGTAGCAACCACTACAAAAGTCACAAGAATGTATTAGAAGGTGGCCCTCCAGAGGTTGGTGGACTCCAGCTTCCATCATCTGCCCACTTAGGCTGGCTAATGCTTATGGAATATGAAGTTTAATGCAATCTGGTGGATCACACTTTCTCCACCCATGATGCAAACTACAGGATGGCCCCAGACTTACCATCCCTAGAGCAGACCCAAATCTGCTCTAGGGTTATTTTGTTGTGACAAATTTAAGTCCCATTTATTTCAGTAGATCACTCTAATTATAATAAAATCTGCAAATATTAGGAAAATAATATGTGATAAAAATGCAGGGAGTAGTGCACAAAATATCATATATCAGTATTTTAATGTTAATGCTACCTCCTCCCCAGTGCAATGAAAATCTAGCACTATAATTCTCTACATGCAGTAAATGGATTGAAATTCCAGAAAGCAGCTCCATGTGAGAATCAAAGAACTTCTTCCTTTTTTTAAAGAGCATTTTTCAATAGATTTTTTTTAGCATAATACCAGAAGAAACAAGTTGTACATTCTTTCAGTTTAATTAGCAACCTGAGAAAAGGCTCAGATTGAATTAGAACTGAGATGAGATCAAAGCATAACAAAAGAGAACTGAACTGATCCAACCAATGTATGAATAGAAGCACTAAACTCAGGAGCTCACAATGAGGTGTGTGGCTAAGATGACAACAGCTTAATTAACTTGCTTTATATAGAGCAATTTCTATTCTTAAAAGTAGATAACCTAATTTCTAAGGGTACATGTAATCAATAATGCCTTCCTCCTGCAAATGTATTTACTCCCCTTTCCCTTTAGAACAGTGGTTCTCAAACATGGGTCCACAGCCACTGCTGGATTTCAATTCCTTAAACAAACCAGCATGATAATAGTCAGGGACACAGATGCATAGATCAGACGCATTTCACTCCAGGGTCATTTCTGTCACAGTCCCAGGTTAGCGACACAATGGCAGTGGTTCATGGGTCATGCTTTTATGCAACTTCGTCGCAGTCCTGCTGTCATCCTGCCCCCACCTGTCACAATCGCAGGATATTCGCTTAACAGAATAAATCCGTTAAGCATTCGCAATCGTGCAATGCTCCCATCCTTCCCAGCCATAAGGAAGGGCAGGAAGCGTGATGGAGGCACCTCCCTCCCCAGCACAGCATGGGAAAGAGCCCAGCTGTACTGTGTTCCCATCACATACCCTTCCCAGCAAAGACACTGCCAGGATCATGACGGGAAGACAACAGGATCAGGTAAGGTGTGGAAGTGGCCCAGGTCAGCAGAAACATGACTTGAATCTTTTTGTTATGCTACATGGTTAAACAAAAATAGAAACAAATGAAAAGCTACCACTACAGTACTTGTATATTATTAAAATAATCATCACACTGAGTGTTAGCAATTAAAGAATTCAATTTGTAACTCTAACAGAGTGTATTATATATGTAAAAATAAGACATGGCTCAGTTCAAGCATCATGGTGGCTTGAGCTAACCTTAATTAAGAACATAAATAAATCATGGCTTAAGATACACAGCCAGCAACCTTTGTTTTGGGCTACTTGACTTTTGTTCATCACTCTCTGCTACACAGGTTTGCAAATTCCCTTTCATCTCCATGGTGTGGCAGTTTCTTGAGGTGCTGTAAAAGCTCTGGCTTGGGCATTCAGAGTCAACAGCAAATCACAGCATAAAATGTGGTTTGCAAACCAACTTCAAACAACAATGAACATCTGTTTTTGTAATCCTGTCAAACTGAGTTTTTGAAAGAAGTGTGTGTTGAGACATAGGAAGAAAGCATTTCTTGGCTGTACAAACCGTGGCTTAGAATTCTGCTCAATTAATCCTGTATTTCAACACTAAATTCTGCTTTCATATACATATTGGAATTATTTGTAGCATTTAAAAAACAGTATTTTACATTTTGCTTCAACAACTATATTAGCTATATGTAAGTTATCATTTCCCCCATGTGTGGATAATAATCTTCAAGCCAGTTTTAATTATTAATTACTGAATATGGTAAAATAGTTTTGAGCTATTTATCCAGGTCTTCTTGTTGCTTCAGGCCAAATTCAATAATCACATCCTGCATTGTATGGTTTTTCATGCACTCAGTGTTGAAGAACAAAAGAGCAAGCCATTAAGACATGTACATAGCCCTACTCTGATAATGGAACACTGCTTTTATCAGTGGAACCAAGACAAGAGGTAATTTTCAGTGATTCTACCTCCTCTGCTTCCCTGTCCCCTGTGACACATCTCGTCTGTTCTCAAGTATCCCTCAACCCTCTGGAGGAGATACTGGAGAAGGGGGAATTGCCAAAAATTACAGATTATTGCAAAAACCTCCCCTCAACCAAACTGCTTTCTGCAAGCAGGCTGCTACCAACTGGTCACATTCCTAAATAGTAGACTAGCAAGTGCAAGTGTACTTTCAGATAGCAAGCCATAGCCACTTTGCTTGTTGAGATGGGAGTCTTCTTGAGCAATCTGAGGTAGATTTTAATACTCCAATGCAAGAGTGAGCAGACAGTGGAGCTCCAAGTGATTTGCAACAGATCAGCAAGTTGGCATCTACCTCTTTTAAGAATCCCAATCATTTAAAAAAGGCTGTTCCCAACCCCTCTAAACTAGGCTGTTAGAATTCCTGATCTGTATCAAATTGGGGATAGATTGATATTTGTATATGGCATCACTCCAGCGGAAGGCTCATAGAATATATTGACTCACCCTGGGAATCACCATTTTATTCTTGGCCCCCTCCCAGCCACTACTTGGATTTCAAGGTTATCTTGTAAAAACAAACAGCAACAAAAATAGATTGGACAATCTGAAGTCCAGCCATATACAACAGTATATATCCACTACAGTGAAATCTGGATACCTGGAAGAACCTAAGATGTACTTTTCTTTACACTTATAGCTCAGTTAACAAAGTACCGTAGGTGTGTTCCTAGGCATTACTTGGTTAACGGAAAAGTTAGTACCAGAGACAGAAACAACATGGAAAGAATAGGGATCAGTTTCTACAAGATTAAAAAAAATCATTTCAACATGTTTCAGGAAATTTTTTTTATTCAAAGCCAATAATAGCCTGTATGAAATGAAACTACCAGGTCAGGTAATCCTGACATAAGTAGATAAAACACTTGAACCTCCTACAGAATACTTGAAGGAATCTTCCAGAACACAACGAGGAATAACTTTTCCCCCCACACTTGTTTCCACTTTTCTTACGATTCCTATTTTGATCTATGCACTTTTAAAATGCTGCGGATGACTGATGAAGTAGCCTTATCTACTCTTCCCCTTTCTCATTATTTTGCTATTCACACATGCCTAGAAGGGATGCTGAAGTTCACTGCCATTTAACTTTCCTGTTGTAGGCAGCCACACACAGCTTCTGCAAGCTCAGCCAGAGCAAAATCTCATTCTTTCCAGATGAAGCTTTATTGCACTGCATATTGCAGACATGCTCCTGCAACTACCACTGAACATCTGCAGCCCTCCTTCTCCATCCTTCCAACCGCAAATCCTCAAAAAGAAGTTCCAGCTATATAGAGGATGAGGAGAAAAAGAGAAGCTGGACAAGTATAAAAAGTCTGCAAAAAAGACCTTTACTTCAGAGTCTTCATTAGCTGCGACATGCCTGTGTGTACATCTCTGATTCTTTCTCTGGTTCATTAAAGCTGTAGGCCTCAGTCACATTAGTCTTCACTCTCTAGTAAGACCAATAACATACATCCATGTGAACAGGGTTGGACAGCTTGTGCCACTTCAGATGTTGATGGCTTGCAATAGCCCGATAGCTAGCTACCATGGGACAGCCAATGTGGTGTAGTGGCTTAAATGTTAGGCCATTTCCAAGCCTTACCTTACTCTGTTGTCGTCCAGGCATCATCCTGGCAGCACCTCTGCCAGGATGGGACTGTGTCCTCAAAGCTCCTCTCTGCACCTGACCGGCTGGCTACAGAAGGGAGCGTGAGGTACACACACGAGTTCTTCCATCAATGATATACCCTGTGATCATGCCAGCTGGGGGCACAAGAAGGGCGGGACTGTGATGACATCATATGGAATCATCATCGCAGTCCCGGTCCTCTCACATCCCCACACTGGAATGCCACTGTCCTGTGGAAAGTGCCTTAGGCTAGGAATCTGGATAATGTAGTTCAAATCTCAACTCAGCCACAGAGACCCACTGGATGACTCGCATGGCAGGGGGATGGACTCAATGGCCCTTGTGGTTTCTTCCAACTCTATGATTCTATGACCTTGAGCAAGCCACACTGTCTCAGCCTTAGAAGGCAGCAATGACAAAACCTCCCCTGCAGATACTTTGCCAAGAAAACCCTTACAATAAATCAAATTTATGTTGAAGGCACATAACAACAAGGTATTATAGGAACAGCTGTACAAAATGTTACCATCCCTGCCGCACTTATATTATGCATTGCCCAATTATATTCTTATATATTTATCTTAAATATTTTAAAATATTCAGGTGTCTCATAGTGTCCCTCCTGCACTGGCTTTATAAGACTTCAAAAGGCTGTACATTGCTGAATATTAAATCCAATCAGAATAGCTATAAGCAATTTTCCAGTTTTTAGTCACCATTTTTATAATAAGTGTGTGGCTGGGAAATAATAAAGCTCTATAGCATAGCTATATTTGCATTCCTATCAATGGTATGCCCAGACTTATGTTATATTCTGAGGCCTAAGTAAACTCATTGATGAATAGATCACAGTCATCCCGTTTTTGACTTGAACTGGTGGCCATAAGTCTGTCTCAGCTAAATGAGGTATCATTCAAAGAAAACTAGGACAGTTGCAGTGAGTTAAGCCAAATAGCAGGTGATTAGGCCCAGATTCAATGTTTCCATGAAGTCTGTGAACTCCTCTCTACACAAACTTTTCCAGAAGCCAACTTATAACAACACATGGGATTTGATTCCTCTCCTTCTCCTTCTCATACTTCCCATACTCTTTCCCATACCCTTCTCTCCTTCTCTTTCCCTACTGACCATCCACCCCCCACCAAAAAATAATGAATGGTGTCTGGACACATCTTTCAATATTTGTGTTACCAGTAAAAAATCCATATTATCTCAAGACAGGGTGTGTACGGTTACAGTAGTTACAGTAGTGGTTACAGTACGGTTACTGTAGTGGATACAGAAAGGAGACCACAGGTATAATCCTATAACCACTTATAAGCTTCATTGATCTTAAAGAACTTAGCAGAAATAAACAGGATCCCTCTCTAAAGTTCTACCACATGAGAAAGAAGAATATTTAGTACTGTGAAACTTAAGACTTGGAAAAGAAGACTGGCCATTTTAGAAGGGAGGAGTCAGGCCATAAGTAGAGGAAAACAGTTCCTAACATCAGTATCACTTTTCTTTCTTTAGCATGTCCATTCTTCAAACCTTACCAAAAAAGTACCTTAAGGTTTCCATGATAATTATTTTTTAAAACTGCAAGCATCTGTTTTGGAAGTACACAATGAACTATGCTATTTAATATTAAAAATGATGGCATGCACCATGTAAAAATAATGCTTATCTAGTTTTGTCCAAAAATATATATTAATGAGCAAGTTGTATGTGCATGCCTATCAACAGCAGTGGTACTTATGTAAGCAGGATTGAGAGAGGATAGACAGTGAAGTCCATAATATATGACATTTTGATGCATGCTGATACCATTGGAGAAAGCTCACTCATGACCATAACTGAACTCAGGACTGAAATTAATATTAACTCTTCTCCTCATGTCTATCAAGTATGTAAGACATTCAAAGGAAAAACTGGAGACTGATTTGATTTTGAAAGCACAGCTAATGAAAAGGTGTTATGAAAATAAAATTAAAACTAGAGGAAATGCTTTATTAGTTAAATATTAAGGCCTCAGTTCACAATAAACAACTGAGGATTATATCTATATGATATTAATGGGATATGTTAGTTGTAAAAATCTAAAGCTGCATGAATTTCAACAGACTAAGATCAACTACTGCTGCACTGGAGATTTGGTTTTACAAATATTACAGTAATATTGACAAATTATGCCTATCACAGTAAGTCTTGCTGTTGCAGCTTGTTTAGCAAATGTTTCAACAGAAAGAATGTTGCATATGAGTTAATAAATAATGATAAATAATGATAACTCAATAATAATGAGTTAATAAATACATATTACTAGTCAGGCTTACATAATTACATAATTATCTAGGAATGAATACATAAGAGTGGAAAAACCAAAACGATGTGTCTCAGATGTTCAGGATGATGACACTGTTAGCAGGGCAAAGGGGACTGTGAATAACTCCCACAATGTGGCACTTATTCATAAATCACCGTCATCCAATTGTGTTGGCTTTATGAAGAGATATGTACACGATACTAGCTGGATTTATTCAAACTACAATTACAGCTAGGATTAAAGAACTCCATTTTTCATATTTAGGCTTCTACAAAATAAAGAGAGAAGCTAGAGTTATCTCTACTAATGAAAGCCTTTCCTTCAAGCCACATTCATACTTTCACAACATTATTGAATGGTATTTTTAATAGTAGGGAAGCCAACAGATGGAAGGAGGATAAAGCAATACCAATGTAAATAATTTACGTTAAAAACCTTATGAGCAATTTATACTTCAAAGCCTCATGCTGGTAACTAGGGTACTCAGCAAGCATCATTTCATGTTCTGAAATATATTTCACAACAAAATATTGATTTCCAATGATTCATCCAAACACAAAACAGAGGTGGCTCATTCTGAAACGCAATGAAGGGAAACTGCTCTTGAATAAACAGACACATAGTTGTCCCCTCATAATTGCTGTTAAATCTTGGAACCTTTAGAAAATATTTTTAAAATGAAAGCATCTGGTTAAACCAATCCTACATCCAATAAGACATATTGTTTAGAATGCTGAGGATAACTTCTTACAGATGGCAATTTTTTTTTTATGTAAACCACCTAAAATTTCCATTGTAGAAACAAAAATGCAGTTGACATTCTCATGGCTACAACCATGGCTGGAATTAAACATAGGAAAATCTCTCAGAAGTCAAAGATTGTGATGGCATTCAAGACTGCAGCCCTGCTAATCAAATGTTTAAATAGCAAAAACTAAATGAATAAGTACTTTCATATATAAGTGCATTTCCTATATACGAAACATATATTTCAAGCTAAGGAGAACAACTAGTTTCAAAATATCCCAATGCTTCTCACATTGTATATGCCACATACAGAACAGGTGCATTAGTGATGACTACCATTTATCATTACAATATTCTAACAATATGCCAACAAAATGCAATATAAATCACATCACATAGGATGACAGAGTTTTCCAGTTTTCCAGTGACTACCCAGTGTTTAGAGCTGTTTAGAGCTATAGCCCCTAGGCACACTTTCTTAGGAGCGGTATAGAAATACACATGCTATTACCAGGAGTAAATTACACTGAACAAACTAGGAATTTATTCAGATCAAAACAAAAAAACCACATGTACCAAATCAGTCTGTATCATCATAATTCTATACATATCTATACATATTCTATACATATCTCCTTAGATGTCCTCAAAAGGATGAGTAAGTATGTACAGGTAAATGTATACAGAACTGCAGCTTAAGTCTTCCACTAAAATCAAGAGTTAAATATGTCTAATTCTTTTTTTTTCTGAATCATGCCCTCTACTCCAAGACACTACAAGTAAGAAAGCAAAAAACTCCTTCTTACTTGACCTGAAACATGCTCTTGACTAAAACTAGGCAAATTAAATGTACTGAAAAGAAGGCATTTCTTTGCGTCACTGGGAACATAGGACAGAAGGTAGGGGAAAAGGTGGCAAACCAGCATACCGTACTGACAACTTCCTTACACATCTTGCTGTCCCCCTCCCCAAAAAAAACACAAACTGGAAGGGAAAGCAGGTTGAAAAGAAGTGCTACTAGGCTTCTGTGCAATCATATGAGCAAGTTTACAAAGCTAAATGTCTAGAAATTGTGTTTATGAGTGAGTCACTGATACACTTCAGCTGTTTCAGTCAAGCAGCAGCTGGATGCAGGAAAGAAACAGAAACACTACTTCCTACTTCTACCAGGAATGTAAAAGAGGAAAGAAAAAGTCCACTCTGTATACATCCACATCAATAAAGGGAACAGTGGCCTGGATTAACAGCAGTACTCTCCTCGAAAATTCTAGTTGCTAATAAAATTTAATACAGCAAAAACTGAGGGGAGAGGGAGAATGGAATGACCCTTGCAAATGTTAGATATAAAGAGAAAGGAAATTGACCACAGCAGACATTAAGAGAAAAGCCATAAAAGAAACACAAGGCATGGTAGTGGGGCTCATAGAGCAACAGAGGTACAGCAAAAAAGACAGCTGCTGAGTGGGTACTGTTAGCAGCTCAGCTGCTGCTGGGAGGAGTACAGGTGCACCAAGAGTATGACAGGCTTCAAGGAAAACAAGTGGAGCATTGAAGAGAAGAAGTACAAAAGCACCACATATATGATGCGAATGGGCTCTCACTCCCTATGCAACTCTCAGCAGTTCCACAGGCAGACTTCACAAAGAACAGAAGGTTGTCATGTCAACCTTCTCTTCTCACCACAGCACATGCTCCCTGAGACAAGTCAAGCTGCTGCTATTCCTGCCCACTCGCCCAACCTCAGAACTGCCTTCCAAGTTCTTCTCACGCCCATGCAGGGCTGTCATTCCAGCAGCTGCCTCCCCTGCCAGGTCATGCTGACACCAGATCCATTTGCTCCCCCAAATCGGGAGGCACGCTGTGATTCCAGTCCCTCACCTCAAGAGGCACTACTGTGTCTTGGCACCTGCTCTCCATTATCCCCCCCTCCTCCTCTCCTCCACCCCCACCCCCATTGCAAGGATTGTTTCAGCATTCCTCTACTGCTCTGCTTGGCCTCTTGGCCTCCTGGCTTGCCCTCTCCTTTGGAGCTGCCTCCTCTTTCACCTCCCACTACAAGACAAGAGGTGGTACAAATTCACCCAAGATTATTTCTCCCACAGGGCCACTGCATTCCTTTTTCAGCCCCCGTGTTTTCATCACTATTTCCCGGGGGGGGGGGACAGGGAATTTTATTCAACCTTTGCTAAAAGTTTTTAAAACAAGCCAAAGCGCATACAATGACTTTTAGTGGAAGCAGCAAGGGGACAAAAAATTGACTGTGTAAAATTAAAACACAGAAGCAGGAAGAGAAGGGGAAGAAGATGCAAATGAGAGGGAAGTGACCGGGAGACTGCACGTCTCGGGTGACAGCAGAACTCGATGCCTATCCGGCGCATCCCATCTCTTAGCCGGTAGTCTGAAAGCAGGGGCCACCCCCACCCCACCCCACCCCACCCCGGACCCAGGGCGGCGTGAGAGGAGGCTCGGAAAGCGCGGGCTCCGTCCTCCCTGCTTTCCTGCCACCGGCGCTTGCCATGGCGACGGCAGGAGCACCTGCCAAAACGCCAGCGGTGGTGCCCGCCAAGCGGTGCCGGCGGGAAACGAAGCAGAGAGCAAAATAAAACGATGCCCCCCTCACCAAGGCACACAAGCAAGGAAGCAAAACATCCATATGGAACCCAGCAGATGCCCGCCTGTCCTTTAAGGCTGAGGGTGCCTCGAAGGAGTTGGTCTGCTCCCTCCAAACTGCCAGTCCAACATTCCCACGACCGTTTCCTCAGCACCTGAAGGAAAGGGGTCGCGAGCACCGCGCTCATCCTCGCCGCCGCCGCCGCCCCCTCGTCCCCTCAGCAGCGGGCAAGGCGGTCCACCCCAAACCATCCGGCCTCGGCTTTTTATTTTTATTACCTTTCATCCAGTCCACCACTTGGCTCGGAGTCCATTTACTGACAGGCTCCATAATGAGCGCCATGGGGGCAAACTTTCCGAGCAGACGAAACGGCCCCTCCCCAAGACCCGGGAAAAGAGAGTCGAGGGAGCGAGCGCGCAGGTCGTGCGTGACGAGAGAACCACTCGGCGGGTTTCTAATGCAGCTTCGGCGGCCGGCAGCGACGGCGGCCGGAGCGCGGAAAGGCGGCTCTTCCCCGCGGAATCCTCGCCCTCTTCTCCCGGCTCCTCTCCTCTCCTCTGCTTGCCTGCCTGCCTGCCGGCGCGCGCATGTGCGTGGCGGCGCGCGTGTGGGTCTGTATGCTGGGGCGCGCGCGGACACGCGCCTCTGCGCGGGATATCTGTGTTCCTGGGGCGCTCAGTTCATGCTGCTCCCTCAGTGGGAGCGGGAGGGGGCGAAGAAGGCGGCCGCACGCTCCCCCGTCTCCTGCCCGCCGCTCCCCTCCGACCTGCGGGCGAGAGGCGGTGGCGGCAACAGCAGCTCCTGCTGCTCCAGGATGCTGGGAAGGTTCCCCGGAGCTCCTCCCGAGCCCCGCTGAGGGCGCCAAAGGTCCGCCGGCTCAATCCTGAGGGGGCGCAGGCGGGGAATGCCGGTGCCTCCTCTTCTCCTTCGTCCGCTTCTCCCGCCTCTCCCCAAAGCGGTGCCCTGGGCAGCCTTGCCGCCGTTGCCGAAGCTCCACGCTCGTCGTGGGCGCTCTTCTCTCCCGCGTCCCCTCCGCCGCCGCCGCCGTCCCCCCCCGCTTTTCTCACACGGGCGGAAATGACGAGGATTAGAACCAAAAATACCTAGAAGCAAGCAGCCCCCCGTGCGCCCGGGGAAGGGAGGTTTCGCTGCCGGGGTGGTTTGCAGAGAGCGGGGGCCCCACGAGCGGAGCGGCGCCGCGAGAGAAGCGCCTGTTTCCTCGCGCTGCCATGGAACCACAGAGAGAGAGAGAGAGAGAGAGACGGAGCCCGTGTGCGCCCCCACGCCTGTTATCCGAGGTGGGGCGGGGAAGGGATGGGGGCTGGCGAGGCCCTCCGGGCGTGTGAGGTCCCCAGAGCCCAAGCGTTGAGAGGCGGCGGTAGGTGCGGCACCTGCTCGGCTGTCTTTGGCGGAGCGAGGCGCACACTTAGCCCGGCTTTTCCTGAGTCGTAAAGCCCTCCTCCGAGCGAAGCGAAAGGAGGAGGGCATCACCACGGTGCATGCATTACCATGGAAGAAGTGGGGGCGGCGGCGGCGGCATCGGGCGGGTCTGTGGGCTTTCAGTGCATTTGTGGAGGGGGAGGTTAGAGAAGTAATTTTCTGAGGAAAAACCCGTGTTCGGGTGAGGGAAGGGTTAGATATCAATAATTTGTGTTTCATTTTTGGTTCTTTGGACCAGCCTCCAGAGGCTGTCTGAACAAATGGGACTTCAAAGGAGTGATTCCCGCCCCCCCCCTTGACTACTGCGTGTTTAGAATGTGATGGAGGGTCAAGAACAATAAATGGTGCTATCTTTCAATTGCTCTGAAGTGAGGAGTAGAGTCTTTTTTTAAACCTTTCTGTCTTTCACCTATGTTGAGTATCTCCTTTCCGGGCAAACGTTTTTCTAGGAGAAAAATATCTTTCTGGCCAAACCTCCCTTTATTCTTCAACCTGAGTTTTGTGCATGCTAGGTGCATATATACAGATCACAAAGTCACGTTGTTTTTTGAGAAGGACTCTACAGGTTTATTGCAAGCCAAGTCCTTTCCCATTTAGGCTGAAGTCAACATCATTGATTTCAGGGAAACTGAGTTCCATAATTGGTCATTTAGTATCAAAAGTGAAGGGAGAAAGGAGTGTTTGATCAAAGAGGAACAAATAAGGGGTAGTGAAAGATGAAGTGGTGGCAGTTGTAATAGCTCATGGATTTAGGAAGGTCATGGATATCCAGAAAAGAGTGACAGAAGTTAGTTGCAAAGTAGTGACAAGGAAGGGATCAAGATGCTGCAAAGGGTAATAAGAAACTGGCATGTTCAGCAGAGTGGTCATGCTAATGGGAGAGAGGGGAGAGGATGAGTGCTGGGAAAAATAAAACTCCTTCCTTTCCTCTAACTTCTCAAATTTTTCTTGTGTCCAGAAATATACACAGAGTTAAAGCCACATGCTAGTACATTTACAGGTTATTAGAAGTGCAAAAACTCACCACAAACAAGGGAAGGCCCATCAGTTTACATAGAGAAGAGGATGCAACAGAGGCGTGTCTAGGGTGGGGCAAGTAGGGCAAGTGCCACAAGTACCAATGGCAAGGGGGCAACAAAAAAAGCCTTGCATGTAGGGGAAGGGGGAGGGATAAGAACATAGGGGTGCAACTTCCATGCTTGCCCTAGGCACTGCTTATGCTAGGTACACCACCGGGATGCAAGAAGGGAGATAATACAATAATAAGGAAAAGACAGCATATGGGGGCAAAGAGGTGGAAGCGCTTATGATTAATGTGAGATTGAAACAGAAAAGAAACTTCCTCTGTCCCCTTACCCTGGATCAATTAATTAATATATGGCCACAGAAATGTGTTTAGAAGTGGACATCAGAAGCTAGCTACTTTGAGCCTGATATATCCAAACAAAAGGCACAATCCAAGAAACCTCCACTGTAACAGTCAAAATTAGGTCGTATTTACTAACTCTTAAATTTTATTATCGCCATTTAGAATCAGAGTCTCGTGACCACCAGAAAGTATGATAATCACAATAGAGCTGAACTCTCTTGTGATTAAGACTGCAGCCCTGCACTGATTTGACAATAACACCCACTGAACATAGTGGAAGTTTAACTCTACATCAGTGATTCTCAATCTTTGGTGCTCCAGATGGTTTGGACATCACTTCCCCAAATCCCTGATGATTACCTATGTTGGCTGAGGCTTTGGAGAGTTGAAGTCAAAAACATCTGGAGGATTGAAACAGCAGGCTGTGCTGCACATCCCATTAAATGAAGCTATTAACTGTAACCTAGCAGTAATCAAATTGAAAGCTTTAGTTTGAGTTGAATTTACTCATGGCTGTTTTTAAACATACTGTATTTCGTGTATGTATTTTAAGTGTCTTTTTTTAAACCATGAAAATTAGCAATATAATGTCTAACTAAATAAAATTACTAGCTGGCTTGATACTTGTTACTCCACAGTATATGCCAAAGGAGGTGCGACAAGCCCTTAATTCTTTTCAGATTGGTTTTGCAGTTCCAAGCTAATAAAGTGCTCTGACACCTTCACTTAGCTGTAACCCCATCCTTTAACCACCACCTTTGTATGAAAGGTCTGGGGTCTTAAGTGCTCCATCAGAACCAAATAGTTTATTATGATAGTATTTTCTTCTTTAGTATAAGTAGCTTTAGATAACTCGGGCCAAATCGGGGCTTATAAAACAAGCTATCTTTTACGATAGTAAAATTAGAAATAAAGCATCTTGTTAAGGTTCATATAAAATATAGTGTTGTCGAACAGTTTAAACTTGTCTGAGCCAATAACTCCCAGCCTTAAGACACCTGTTCTCTGTGTCTTTTTCTCAGCTGCTTAAGCACAACTCAGCCACCCTCTCTGGCCAAGATTTCACTGAAGGCTTTACCTTAATTTTAAACAGAAGCTTTGCCATATATATAATTCCTGTCATCCATAAGCCCTTCCCACATACACCACTGTGCTAGGTTTAACGCTTAAGGTGCTACTTCTGTTGCCTAGCAACCCACCATCAAGTTGCACTTGCATTCCAAATAGCTGACTCCCAAAGCAGCTTTCCCAAAAACACAAGCAAACCAACTTTTCCTTCCAGTCTATTAAATATGTTAACGAGTGCGTATATCCTTCATGAAAGACAAGGCAGTTGGTGGATTCAAGTTACAATGCCTAAGTATTAACCTCCAGGTTAAAAAGCAGCATGTTTCTTAATGCCAGTTTTTGAGGAGCATGAGCTATTGTACTCATGTCCTGTTTTGGGCTTTCCAAGCAGGTTGGCCACTGTGAGAACAGAATGCTCTGATTTGATCCAAAAGGACTCTTATATTCTTACAGTATGTACCAACACTGTTGTATCAGCTTGTTGGGCTTGTACTGGGGGTTGGGGCAAGGAGCCATCCACATTCAACCACAAAGCTAACAAGTTGATCTTGAGTATCACACTCTCTAAGCCATGGCTGTTGCGAGGGTAAAATAGGAAGGAGCATGTATACCACTTTTTCTTTTTTAAAATTTTTAGTGAAAGAAATAACACTTAACAAAATTCAACAGAACTGAATAGAAACTACAGATGATCAGCATTCCTTAACAAAATATATAATAAATGCATATAGATACATTTCTTTTTGTAGCCATGGGCCAACAGATTAATAAGCAATACATTAACTAATATACATTTTCTTACAGGGGGATTAGGAAGATCCATGATTCAGAATAGGGAAGTAGCTACGTTTAGCTTCCTTTCAAAGAAATTAGTAGATCATATTACCAAGGCAACAGAGGGATTCGATGCCTGAATGGGAAAGTGCAAATTTGCCAATCATAGAAGAGAGATGTTGGAAGACTTGTGTCCCAAGCAAATGTTTGTACTGTTCAATCAGCTGTTGTATGGAAATGTCAAGGATGCTGAACACAATCAATGACGGATTATATGATGTGGACTGCACTCCCATTCTTTTGCACTAATGGTAGTTGCATCAGACATGCACACACACTTCAGTGAAACCACTCAAATCAAGATTTTTGAATGGTTTTTGTGCCTCCGAATTCCATTTTCTGACTAATTTGAAAATATTTTGAAAAAGCATACAATACATGCAATGCAAGTAGAAGTTCATACATTTTTAACTAAAAATGGAAATGTAAGATATTGGAAATGTGATGAAAAGGTGGGAACATTTTATCATATGTGGTGGTCTTGTAAGATAGCAAGGAAATTCTAGAAGGGAATACATGATGAAATTCAAAGAATTTATAATGTAAATTTTGAAATGAAGCCAGAAGTTTATTTGTTAAATATGCTTGGGCAACAAAGAGAAATAAGATCACATCAGAAGACTTTGTTATATTTGATAACTGCTGCAAGGCTGATATATGCGCAATATTGGAAAGAAAGGAAATATGTTGGAATAGAAGAATGGAAATCAAAAGTCCTGGATATGGTAGAGACAGAAGTTAACATTTTCTCTGAGAAATAAACCTACCCAGAACTTTGAAAGGGAATGGAGAGAAGTTTTGGATTGGATAAAGATATAGTACAAGAAAAGAAAAAAGAATAAAGTAAGTTTGTAAGTAATCTGATGTAACAATGTAGCAAGACAATGTAACAAAGTAATGTAACAACACAGCAAGGCAATGCAACAAAGCAACTGTGTAATGATGTAAGATGTAACAAATTCTTTGAGCAAGTAGTAATTATGTATGAATGGAATGAAAACATGCAGATTCAACTGGAAAATAAGCTTGGAAGTGGGGAGGGGGATTTTTTTATTTTTGATTAAAATCTTTAATAAAAAAACTTAAAAAAGAAAAGAAAAGAAGTTCATACATTTTTATGAGCCACCAAGTGGACAAATCCCCACAAGGGGAAAAAAAGATCTAGCATGTCAGATACTTTGAAGATTTCTACATGTATTTAAAAAAAAAAAACTGGGAAATTTGCTAACACATAGTTTGTGTCATGCCCAACTTCTTCCAGCTTCATTAAGTATGTAGAAATGTATCTATATGCAAAAATATCAGACAACTGGTAATTAAATAGATTCCATCATTTCTTCCCCAAATCATTTCTTTCTCAAAGCCTGAAAGTGGGATCAGTCAAGAACGTGAGATAGCTGATAGTATGCATGACTCACGTTTACTCTAGAGGATTTGGATATAAAGAGAATAAATAAATATTCTTTCTATGTCTGATGAAGCAGTTAAAAGTTCAAAAGCAATAAAAAGAGTTTCATGACAGATTTTAAAGTGAGAAGATTCTGTATAACATGCCAGGAGGACCCCACTAATAAAACTATAACCAGATGGTTAGTTCAAAGCCACTCTGATAACAAGTCTAGTCTTCTGACATGTCAGATTTGGGGGAGTTGTGTGTTGAAAATTGGCTTGGGGCACTTTGAAAGGACAGCAGGCTAGCACTTTTATTTTCTTCCTGATACATTTTTTCCAGGACAGGTGAAAGACATTTTGGCCTGAGGTATCATAATATGCACCAAGGTCTTGGGTCAGCATGCTGTGATGTAGTCATGCAACTAGTTCCTGTTTAAAAATCAGTAGCATGGTATCCAATCTCCGTGTAACAAACTGGAACAGAGAACTGCACTGCAAAAGTGGCCAGATCTTCCTATGAGGGAGAAAAAGAGGGAAATAACCATGCTACTATTTGCTACTTCCACCCATGTTTAGAAAGCTGAATGATTTGTATGCCAAAACTTCAGAAAGACACTACACAATAGAGAAAGCTTGTGATGCACACAGATGAACTCCATACCACAATGACTGGAGTCTTTGAAAGGACTATAATGCATTTTTAAAATTTCCCCCTCCTGCTCCAAATGTGTTGTGGCTTGACTGCTGGAAATATAAAGCATTCTTGAACAGCAGCATTTCCCGAAAGGAAGACTCTTCTGTCCCATACAGTGAAAAACACATTTCTGTTGAGAGAACTGAGAAGATATGCAGCATCTTCAAAACTGAAGCATTTCCCTGAGGGAAGACTTTTGTCCAGCAAATGAGTACAGCTGCACTTGTGTTGCTCTGTAAACTGATAAGACTCCTAAGCATTCCTTCTCCCCTGTTACGTCCAACACTAACTTCAATGGCACTGTATGCAAACAGAAAAATGTGTGAAATTAAATTTTATACAAGATTATAAAATCTAAGTTTTCTTCTTTTTTAAAAAATCTTGTCATAATCTGAAACGTTGGGGTGGTGGGACACACATAATAGATGTCGTTTCAACTGTTTCCAGGCTTACACAAGCAAAAACAAAAGTCAAACATAGAAAGCCTATTCAAAAATATAGGAAAAATAGTTGGAAAAAATGAGTGTTCTAAGTTTTGGGAAGCCCTGAAAAGAAGAATCCTGGACCAGCTAAGATATTTGCAGTTCAGGATTTATTCAAAACAAAACTCACTCATGGTGCAGGTATGTGTGCACATGTTTGCAGAAAATAGCATTTTCTATGCAGAAATAATTATGTGTGCACAAAATATAATTTCCTGTGAAGAAAATGCTGTTTTTGCACACAAACATGTGCACATTTAGTGCAGAATAAGTTCTGAACTGCAAAGTCTTTGAAATCCACAGTTCTTGAAGACTTTCTCATAGGGATGGGACAAATCCAGAATTTTCCAAATCCGGATCCAAATCCCTGGAAGGTTCTGGGAATCCACAAATCTCATGAATCTCAAATCTTTCGAATCCTTTTTTAAAAAAAAGTTTAAAAAGCAAGGGAAAGAAGGATAATCTTGGGCGAGACACACTCTCTCAGCCTTAGCAAAAGCCTAGGCAAAGGCAAACCTCCCTCTGAAGAAATCTGGTCAAGGCAATTGTCCCAGTTTTGCCTCAGGATCTCCCCAGATTGAAAATGACATGAAGGCCCTTTCTACACAGCCAGGAAAATGTGGATGAATCCCACATTTTCCTGCTTGTGTCAACAGGGCCACATACTCCAGTACAGAGCTCATCCAGGTCAAAACTGGCTTTTCTTTGCATAGCTTCTTCTGGCATCCTGGGGTTTGTAGTTTGATGAGGTACCAGTACACTTTGGCAGAGAAGGCTGTGACACCTCGTAAAACTCCAAATCCCAGAATTGTGTCTGAAAGAGGTTTGCAAGGGAGCTATGCAAAGGAATGTTTCAGCTGTCCTTGAAATCTCAAGCCTGCAGCTTCCAGTCAAGTACTGAACTTAATATGAAATGTTCAATTTAAATTTCTGAAATCGTTAGCAAAGGCCATTATTACTCCAAGGGAAAACCTCACCTATTTACTATCTTCCCTTGCATGTATGGTCTCCCAGGTTTTCAGGCATCCTGGTCTCCCAGGTTTTCAGGCGTCCCAGTCTCCCTGGTTTTCAGGTGTCCCGGTTTCCAACAACCTATTTAGTTGCTGGATTCAAAAAATTCAGTTTGTCTATTTTGGCACAGGAATTCGGATTTGGGAATGTCGAATCCTTACCCAGGATTCCAGGATTCAAGCATTCGGTTGACCCATCCCTAGTTTCTCAAATCAGAAGAAAACTGCTAAAACTGCTTCAAAAATTAAATTAGCAAAGAATTACTCTTCTGCCCTGAGTAGCATCAGAGATTATTTGGTGCACAGTTGGGTCATAATTTTACTCACTGGCAATAAAGTAGCTCCTCCTGGACAAGAAGAGTTTAGTCAGTATTGAAAGAAATGTTTTGAGAGCTAAAAGGATTCTTTGTAGATGTGTGAATGGCAGTTAAACTTATCAAGGGAAGGAAAGATCAAAACTAGGAGGAAGGTGAAACAGCGATGCATCCACCCACTCTTACTGCAGCTGAGACAGCTCACTCCACCCACAACATCTAAAGAATCAGATGTCGCTTTGCCATTTGAGGATGAATACTGAAGCTTCTGTTCTCCTTTCCTTTACCTTGTGTAGTGGAAGAAATCTTTCCCTCATCTTATGTAGTTGAAGTATCTTTTCTCCTGCATCTGCCACAGCACAGCTGGAAAAATAAAACTGTTTTTCCAGCAGTGATGCCACAGTAGCAGGAGAAAAAAATAGTCTGTCAAGAAATACAAGGGGACAGGAAAGAAGAGAAAGATTATCAAGCATCTTTCAGTTAGAGATAGGATAAGAATGTTTTGATTTTTGACTCATTTTCAAAATTTGCAGTTCAGAGGATGAGGTGTAAAAATCCCAGGCACTGGTTCAAAGATTCAGCTTCTTTTTGTGCTCTAGAACTGGAACTGAGCCTGAGCACAAGGGCAGGAAGTTTGTATATGGCTTATGTTCCATCTTTGCATTTAAGCTTTTGAATCAAACGCAACAACTAAAGGCTATGAAAAAGTGGGGGAAAGGAAAGCAAAGTTCTTCCCCATGATAAAGGCTTTGACAAGCGAATGATTATTCAGCATAATGTTGGCAACAATTGAAAGCTTCCATGTTGGATTTCATTAGAACTATTAAGAGATTTAGAGAACTTTCTTATGTGGAATTAGGAGTACTTAAACCCATTGATTTCACTGAGTTTAAGAGAACCTTACATCTGCATAAGCACAAGCTGTTTAGGCTACTAAAGAATAGGTATTTCAAAGACTTCACCTCTTGTAAAGCAATGTTGTTTGAAGCAGTTTTTTTTCAAAATATGGTGACATTTTCACCAGAAACCCTATAGAGGAGCTTTTTAAAATAAATTTGCAGGATTCTGTAAGTCCTACCTCTTCCATTATGGCCATTTCCACACTATACTGTTATAGTGCTATTATTCCACTTTCAACATCCTATGGAATCATGGACTTTCCAGTTTAGGGAGGGGCATTTAGAATTCTAAGCCAGAGAGCTCTTTGACTTCAGTACACTACAAACCCCAGAATTCCACAGGATTTTGAAAGTGGAATAATAGCACTATAACAGTGTAGTGAGGAAATGGCCTGAGTGCTTGAACAGTGAGAAGCCTTAGCTTAAGGCCAGTTAGTGGTGAAAGGGTGCTGGGTTAGTGGCTCTCTAACATTTTGGAACTCAAGCCTACTTTTCAAATGCAATCTATACTCAATCCACATTCCAACCAACAGCCTATCAATCTTACATTTTGCAAATTAACACATGGAAATTCTTGCACACAGTACTTTGCATCTCACTGCAGCTCATGAGGATCACCAGCTCCTTATAGTTTTGCCTCAAGGTTTCAGAAATGAGGAGCAGTGGAAGCCATAGAAGTGGAGTGGATTAGTCCTCCTGGTTTACAAAAGCCGAAATAGGGAAGATAATGAGGAATACCTATCTGCAAGGCATGATTCCATCATGACTTAAAGGACTTATGGTGAGACCTTTACTTAAAAACAACAAAACTATTTTGAAATATCTGGCCAGTCTCCATTATTCCATTCTTGTGGGAGGTACTACAGACTGGTAGAGAGCTCAAGGTCTTTCTGGATGAGTTAGAATATCTAGGTCAATTCCAGTCTGGCTTCAAGTCTAGTAAGATCACCTTGATGAACAATCAAGGCTGGAAACAGGTCAGGGCAGAGATGTTCCTATTGGTTCTGCTAGCCTCTCAATAACTTTCTATCAGTCATGGCATCTTTCTGGATTGATTGGCTGGAATGGAAGTTGGAGATTTTTCCTGGAGCATCAGTTTCAGAAGGTGTTGCCAGCAGATTCTTCGTTCAATGCTGTGACCATCAGTGGTGTTCTTGATCAGTCAAATAGCAGATCAGGGTATTGGCATTTAGCTTGTACTGAATTATCACTAACTATTTCCATTCACAGTTTAAGAACCTAGGGCCCAGACTGTTCTACATAAGATACAGTTTGAATTCATTTTGTACCAACATAGGTTGTTTCTTCCTGAAAAGTGGAAAGGTGAACATTTGCAGAGCTTGTAAAATTTAATTTTAGACTGCACATTTCAAAATTCTCTAGCCAGCCTGTCCAGTGGACAAAAAGGTAGCTTTATTAGGCCCTGGGCTTCCACTGGAAATCTGAACCTGCCATTTTTAAAAAAGTGTTTGCATGAGCTACAGATAGTGTTTTTCAGATTCCACTGGTCATGCTGGCTGGGGGGATGCTAGGAGTTACAGTTTTAAAAATTCTGTACCTGTATACAGTTGTATGCCCTCATTCGTGGGTTTCACTTTTGCAAAATTGATTACTAGCAAGGTGCCTGCTTGCTCTCCTCATTCTCCCCCTCCCATTCCCTGGCCTTTTGCCCAAGCACAGGGAAGGGGAAAGATCTTCACTCCCCTGCACAATCCCGCCCCTTGCCCACAAGGGCACCCTGGCAGTGGCTGGCAGAAGGGTGTAGAGAGGGCGATCGCCCATTCCCTATGCTCCTTCAGCTTCTTCCTGTGCGGGTGCCATCAGCAGCTGGCAAAGGCATGTAGGGAGCGCAATTATCTATTCCCTGTACTCCCTTACCTGCTACCCAAGCAGGCGCACCTGCAGCTGCTGGCAGGCCAGAGGAGTTATGTGCGATTTTTTGACATTCTCAAGGGTTCTGTGTCCCTAACCCACATGAATGTGGAGGGCCTACTGTACTTGCTTTGACTGATACTAACATATATCCAATTACCAAGCTTCTTTTCCATAAACCTCAATACCTTGTCATTGTTTTTAAAATTCAAATGCTAATGTTGTCCTTATATACCTTCTTGCATTTTCAAGGAGAGATTTTATTCCACATGACAGAGAGAACATTTTATGTGTATGTGGTGAATTTCAGGCTCATGCTGTGTTAAATGCTGGGTTTGTTCAAACTAACTTCATACTGAGTTATAATTTCATCCAGTAAGACAGAAATGTTGAGGGAAAAAAACTGTATGAATGCAACATGTGAAGCTATATTTTCCTGCCAGGGAAAAAAAAAAGAATGGAGGTGGATGTTCTTTTTGCATCCACATTTTTAATAAGAGCACATTTATGTACAAATGTCCAATGAATTTTTTTAAAATCCCAGGGGAATGATTATGCATTGACATTCTTCTTTCCTATTATGCATAGAAAAGACGATTAAAATCAAGCTACTTGTTATTTATGACTAGTTCTCATCTCAGTATCACTAAATGCAAAACTGCTGCTAGTAGGAGTGAGCCCAGAAAGGCAAAATCCAATTAAAAGTAGAACTTACCAAAAATAAGTATTCCAGAGTTTTCTTTCTTGTTTGCTTGCTTTCAATATTTAGGTTACATAGCAGAATACAGTAGGGGCCGCACCTTTCCCTGTAAGTATATGTATATGGGGGGGAGAGATTCATTACAGATGATTACAGATGGTAGTGCACACATGCTGGTAACCCCAAGGCTACCTCTGTACCAAGTTGAGAAACTTCAGATAATGACAACCAGACTGGTTACTGGTCCATCTAGGAGTGACCATATTACACCAATGTTAAAATCACTCCACTGGCTGCCAATTAGTTTCTGGGCAAAGTACATGGTTTGGGTCTGGGTTACCTACAGGATCGCTTTCTCCTGTATAATTTGCTCCATACACTCAGGTCCTCTGAGAGATATCTATAGTGTGCCCTCTGTATATGCAGGAGTTCCATTCCAGGAAATTTTTGAAATTTGTGAATGCTCAGATCCTGTTTTATTCAGTGGTGACAATATGCACATGGACAGTTCAGCACATGCAAGTGCACATTGCCACCATTTTAAATATAGGGCACGACATGGTTGCAGATGCTCAGATTTGCATATCTGGAGGTAAGAAGGGTGCAATGTACTTCTTTCACCCAAAATCAGAAGACATTTTCTTCTGTCACTCCCAATCTATGGAATGACCTGCCAGAAGAGATTCATCAGCTCAGTACACTATCTTAGTTTTAAAAAGCAGTATCTTCCGGCAGGCCTATCCAGATTATTTTTAAATTATGGTTTTTAAACTATCTATTGATAGATTTTAATATATATTGGTTTTATATGCTCATTTAACTGATGTTATGTGTTATTTGTTGTTGTTTCCCCCCTCAATCTATGGGGAAAGGTGAGTAGAAACAGACAAACAAATACTAAATTTGACACAAGGCCTAAATACCCTGAAGATACCAGATCCCATCTGATATGGGAAGCTAAGCAGGGTCAAGACTTATTCATGCTCGGATTGAGGACAGCCAAGTAATAACTAATATTGTAGGTTATATTTTAGAGCCACCTCTGAATACTCTTACTTAAGAAAACTCTATGACCTTCCTGGCCAAAAGCTGACAGGTGACTTGAAGGCACATACCTGCACAATGAGATCTGAACTCTTGACTGTAGGAGCAAGCGGCTTTCCGCCTATAATGCTCTTCAACATCCAAGGCTGTTCATGCACTTTTGATTCAAAGCCACACTGAAAAATAAAATGCTTTAGATATGTTTTACAATGCAACTGTCTACATTACATCAGGGCAGAGCAAGGTAAATAATACGACAGAAAGCATAAAAATTAGAATGAGAAGACATAAGTTGTTAGTATATTCTGAAAAAGTACAATCTGTCGCTCTTTTAATTTACTAGAATCAATTTTTGCTGTATATCCCTTGTTCCTCTTTGAAAAGTTGGTTACTACACTAGAACTCAAAACATCATCTCAGATAATGTTACTTGCCAGTCATTCCTGTATCAGTCAGAGTGCATGTGAATTTGTCAGAATGATTGTTATAAATTTACCCAATGGAGGATAATGTTTTGAACTGGAAAACTATCAAGAGGTTGCAGCTAAGCAGATCTCATATTCCATGACTAGATATAGATGTGTCCCAAAATAAACGATCATGTTCACATACTCCACACAAGGCAGTTGGAACAGTTGTCAAATCTTAAGAGTATATGACTGTGCATTTAGAGCAATTTGATGCCACTTACCTGCTATAGCTTTATTCTATGGAATCCTAGGTTCTGCAGTCTGAAAAAGTGTTTAGTATTGTCTGGTATGGAGAGCAATAGTGCTGTAGTTCAGGAGAGTGTTCTAGAACTCTCCAGCAGAAAATTCTGAATACTTCTTGTTATGTACCTGCAAGTAGACTCCGACTTATGCCAACGCTATCATAGTGGTTTCTTGGCAAGATTTATTTCGTGAGGCTTGCCAGTGCTTTCCTATGAACCTAAGAGAGCATGACTAGTCCAAGCTCACCCACTGAATTTTCATGGCTGAGGGAGGATTTAACCCTCTGTTTCCTGAAGTTCCAGTCCACATCATGGCCCCACAAAGGTCCATAAACCACAGGTTAAGAACCATTGGCTTAGAACAGTGGTTCTCAACCTATGGGTCCCCAGATGTTTGTGGACTTCAACTCCCAGAAGCCCCAGCCACTATGGTCAATGCTCAGGGCTTCTGGGAGCTGAAGTCCAAAAACATCTGGGGACCCACAGGTTGAGAACCACTGGCTTAGAAGAAGGAAATGCCAAATGTTTCAATCTGCTCCCCCCCCCACACACACACACCCAATCACAGCCCATTTATTTTTTCTGGGAGGTTGGCAGAGGCCATAGTGATTAACAAAAGAAGACAGAAGTAATGCAGAGGTTGAAAAGATGGCCCTCCTGAAAAGATTTTGTTCTTGTTGTGTGCCTTCAAGTCGTTTCTGACTTATGGCCACTTTAAGGTGACTCTATTATGCAGTTTTCTGGGACTGAGAGTGTGTGACACGCCCAACATCACACAGTGGATTTCCATGGCCAAACAGGGAATTGAACCCTGGTTTCCAGGGTCAGAGTCTCATGTTCAAACCATTACATTACACTAGCTCTCTAAAAGGATTTACATAGCTTTATGCCTATGTAGGAAAGTAAAATGATTTACTTTACTTTACCCAAGTGTGCCTTTTTCACAACTGCCTCCTCAACTCCATTTGTTGTTTTTGTGTGCCTTCAAGTTGTTTCTGATTTATAAGACAAACCTATCATGAAGTTTCTGAGGCTGAGAGTATGTGATGTGCCCAAGGTCACCCATAGTGTGCTCTCCAGGGTTATAGTCCAATGCTCAGACCACTATGCCACAGTGGGCTCCAAACTCCTTTTATCTGTGTGACCGTTAGAAACTTCCATTACCCAGTATTGTTAGGATTTGGTGGAGTCAGCCTTAAATAACTGCGATATCCACCAAGTTCCAGAGTATATACTGAGCATTAACACATTTAAATACATTTTGCAAAGAGTTACCTGTTACCTCCTTGTACAACACCTTACCTTTAGTTGCATAGTGATAGTGGAAGCTCCATTCCTCTTAGCCCCTGACTGACTGCAGAGTTTTTTCTGGGTGCTATCCATCTTGTTTTATGCAATTGGCAAAAGGAACCACTTTTATCTGGCAAAGTAAATATCCTTGTGGAGTTTTATGGTTCACCAGCACTCTAATAGGATCTCCTTAAAGATTAACATGTTTGTTATAGCAAACTTTCCTATGGATTTTCTCCCATTTTATTTGATTCATGAGGTATTATCCAGAATTTAAAGCAGACATATCCAATAGGATCAGAACAAAAATAAGTGTAGAATGTAGTCTGTAGTGACAATTATATTTTTAACAGTGATCATTCATGGAACACTTGCTGATGATGATACAATACACACATCCTAGTACTAGGTGGGCCAAGTACATTTTGGTCTTTATCTGCATTTGGACTTGCAGTGTAAATTGAGACTGATGTAAATGGGTGGAGGGCTGATTCCAGAGGGAATCATAGGAGACCAGAGAAATGCATTCTGACAGAGCAGAAATAGCCACAATTAGCCATTTTACTCAGCTTAAATAGCTTTAAAGCATAAAACAACAAAGCTTCCTTCTTCTAGGCTAGAGAAATGTCAAATCCTCTCTACAAGGGCTTGCCATTAGGTAACATAGGAGCACACAAACAGAGAACAACTGATAAAAGCTGGGTTCCCCTGCTGCATCCTCTCCAGAGAACTCAAGTTAAGAAATCTGACTCCAGTTGCTTAACCGCCATCTAAGCAAGCAAAGGAAGCCATGTCCCATCACACCAAAACTCCAACTTTTTATCTTCAACACCAGTTTCTTATCTTCTACCCAAAACTTCAAACAGCCTTGCTCTCTCACCTCACCCTCCTTGTTCTCTCTCCTCTCCCTCCTTGCTGTTCTGCTTGGCTCAATCACACAGTGATGCTGAATGGAAGACTTCTGCATGGCAGGCAATATTTATTTATTTATTAATTCATTTCTGGAGAAACATAAATTTGAACTGTTGTAAATTGGGGCTACGTAAATTGAAACTCATGTATCTTGTAATGAGGAACTATTTTCCCATTCAAACCTCTGGGCAAGGGTGGGAATGGCCCCATTTTTCAGCAGCTGAAGTCCCAGAGCCCTAAAATTTACAAAATTCTGGCAATTTCTCCCCCACTCCATGGATTCAAAATGCTTCAGAATGCAGTAGTTTGTCCTCCCACACTCCACAAGAGCCCCACATACCTACTGTTGTTATTTCTCATCAAGTCAACTTTGACTTAACAATGACCTTGTAAACGAGAGGCCTCCAGAGCACCCTGCTATTAAGAGCCCAGCTCAGGTCTTGCAGATTCAGGGCCATGGCTTCCTTAACTGAGCCTTTCCATTGTAATGCAGTCTTTCTCTTTTCCTACTGCCTTCCACATTCATAAGCATTATTGTCTTTTCCAGTAAATCACATCATCTCATATGTGCAAATTGCAACCGCCTCATTTTAGTTATCTTGTCTTCTAAGTGCATTTAGCCCTGATTTGTCTTTTTGACAGTTCATGGTATCCTGTTATCCCATCCCTTGCAGAACTCTCTTTCAGCACATCTCTTCACGGTCTAGCATTCACTCCCATACATGCACATACATAGCCATACACACACACACACACACACACACACACACACCTGACAAAGATAAAAATACTCCCTAAACAGCCAAAAATGAGAGTTGGAAGTAACATGCTGCCAGTTTTGGTTTTTTGGGGTCCACTGGTGCAGCCCCTGTGAGGAGTGCAAAGGTGAAAATGGCTCCCACTCTTTCCAGAGTTGCCAGCCTGTGTTCAAGAGATGGAACCAAACTATTGATAAATAGGCCAACACACTTGAAAGAAAGCAAGTTGAGGAAACCTGGTATAGAATAAAAACATCCTTCCTCTTCCTTGCCTTTCTATAATGATTTCAGTGATTACGGCATCTGAACCACATTATTTTACTCAGTAATTAAGGCTGCAATCTTATACTGTTACCTGAAGATAAGTGTAATTGAACTCAGTGGCATTTAGCGCACAGGAAATATATACACTGTACAGTACATATGTATAGCATTTCAGAGCAAGCTGAAAAGAACAACCCTTGTCTGCATATATACACCCTAAAAGCAATGCAGGTAATTATAACAAGAGTCCAGTAACAGTATAGTGTTACTAGACTGTATAGTGGATTGAGTGTTGGGCTGCGATTCTGGAGAGCAGGGTTTGAATCCCTGCTTGGTCATGGAAACCCACCAGGTGACCTTAGGCAAGTTATACTCTCTCAGCCTCAGAGGGAGGCAAAGGCCAACCACACTCTGAACAAACCCTGTGAAGAAAACTCCATGTCAGATTTGCCTTAGTGTGGATGTAGGTTGAAAATGACTTGAAGACACACAACAACAACATAGAGTTGAATATATTATCTTGTAATTGCAAGGCAAAGAGCTAACTGTGAGGGATTCCTGGTGATACAGAACCAGGTAGCACATTTTTTGTGTCAGATGAATGAATGAATGAATGAATGAATGAATGAATGAATGAATGAATGAATGAATGATGAAGTCTGTGTTTCCTTTATTTTTTTTTATTAATTATTGCATGTTTTCCAAGAATAGGAGGGCACTGTAAGGTCTAGGTTGGCTAAGGAGAAAGCAGATAACAAAAGAGCACAAAGGTTGGGACTAGAAAAAAGTGTGGCAGGCAACAGGAGCCATCAGAGAGAGTGCCTACAGAGAGTGACCTGGGACATCTAGTTTGGTCCAATTTTAACCAGGAGGTAGGTGTATGTGTGTGTGTGCATGTATGTGTGCATTTTATGTCCTGAAAAGCTTAAACTACTCTAAACCTGTATTGGACAAAAAGTAGATAAGGCTCTATTGGTGGATGTCCAGGTCATTTAGTGTAGATGAATAAAGATTTTTGACTCTCTGTTGTTTAATATTGACAAAAACAAAATAATACGCACACCAAATTATGCTAGAGATATGAAGAAAGCTGGAAGAAAATTGCATGGCAAGAATGATTTTGTATGTGAAAGGACTGGAAGCTCCATTCAGTTATGATACCCAAGACACATTCCTGAGATCAGAATCCTTCAACTTTTATGTTTTTTGCACTTGGTGATTCTCAAGCACCTAGCAGAAGACATGGTTGACCTCATCCTCTAAACTTGAATTTTGCCCTCCTGGAATCACATTCAGCACTATCTCACACAAGTGGATAAAGAAGCAGAGATACAGCCACTGCTGCAACAACGTTCATTTGAAATGTATTGGTCTGCCAAGGAAAAGTTTGGTAGGATCAGGATGTTAGTCATACAGGTTTGTTCAGAGTGATGTAAGAAATGGACTAATGCTGCAGTCCTGCATTTAACTGTGGTGAACGTGGTACTATCTGTGCCTGAAAAGGCGCTGATGTTTTAGGTTGAAATTTCTTGATTCACATGAAATGTGCTCACATCCAAAGCAACCATTCTCACCATAACCAGCAGTTGGTGATATGCATGAATAAAGTAAAAAAAAAATTCCAACTGCAATGCTTCTTTGGGGTATGTTTCTCCATCCTACAGTCCTTTGCTTCTTTTTCTTTTCCTCCCATTCTGCAAACTCCAGCCTCCCCTCATTCTTCTGGCCACATTGTTGACAACATTACCTAGCCAAGGTGGGCATGAGGAGCTCTCTGCACCACAGGAGTCATCACATGGAAGCAGCTGCACCTTTTGGTTCTTCCTATTGTAATCTCTTTTCTTGCCCACTTACTTGCTCACTCACTTTCTCATCTTTTTGTTTTTGTCCCTTTAGGGAGCAGATACACTGTTGAAGTCAGGGTTTTCTCCTTTTGGAGCTGAAATCAACATGCCCACACAACAAGGTCCCTCTCAGTTTTTTCCTTTCTGTGCCTTTCTTTCCAGTGAGAGGAGAGAGAACAAAAAATACTTCCTGAGTGTAACAGGGAGTGCTACTGAAGCCAAAAGAATTACAGTGGCCCTTCCACATTCATAAGGTTTTGGGGTGCAGAACCCTTCCAAAAGTGGAAAAATCACAAATAACTTCCCCTACGATCCCCCTCCCATTCGGTGCAGAAGCCTTTCTTCTCCACACTGGGGCCAGAGGCAAAGCAGTGAGAGGGTGGAGCTCCGGAGGGGAGAAAGAAGGAGCATGTGTGCCCCCCATTGCCTTGCTTTTTGCCTCAGTGTGAATTCTCAGGACCAGGGCAGAAGCAAAGGAATGGGACTGGAGAGCTCTAGAGGACACAAGGAAAGTGCGCATGGTCATCTTCCCCCTGCCATTCCCTTACATTTTGCTTCAGCATGAGTTTTCAGCATGAGTTTCAGCATGAGTTTTCAGTGCCAGGGCAGAGGCAAGGGAATCGGAGGGGAGAGCTCTGGAGGGCACAAGGAAAGTGTGCGCGCATGGGTTCTTGCCCCCATTCCCCATACCTTTTGCATTGGCACACTTGCTTTCTTTCTCTGTGCCAATGAAATGCAAGGTAATGAGAGGAGGAGAAGGAGGGAGGCACAAGAACTTCAAGAATGATCAAATTCGCAAGGGGCAAACCTGCAAATGTGGGGGAAGGATTGTATTTCTTACATGTATTGGAATATGCCTTGAGAAGCCTTAAGAAATGGAGGAAAGAGAGACTTTTTTCTGTTCTAAAGCAGGAAATCTTTTTACAACCCACCCTCAGGCAGTTCAGTTTTTCTTCCCCACTTCTCACTTCTGCTCCTACAAAGAGGAAGATGAACACTGCAATCCTACGTTCATTTTAGCTGTAAGTCACACTGACCTAAATGGGGCTTTTTTCTGAGAAGATATGTATTGGATTCTACTGTATAATGCTTCAGAAGACTAGGAGTTAATGGGAATATAAGTATTTAAGAGTTAAATCAAGGAAAGTACATTTTTATTATAAATAAGAAGGGTTACATTGTTGCAGGAGCCCAGAGACCACATCAAGACAGTAAGGTATCATACAGTTTGGACATCATGACAACTTGTGGGAAGGATTGGGCAATGTATGTAGTGACACACCAATAGCATCATCACACATTCATGTCCTAATCAGTTTCATTTTGATAGAACCAAAGCAAGTGCAATAACATATGGAGTTGCGGAGGGGACACATCACAGGCACAAAAATAACATTTCCTATTGCTGACATGGATTGCTATAACAGTTTAAAACAAAACAGTTTTATACAATTTTTTAAAGGAAGAATTTCTTCACAAGAGAAGGATACATCCCCAGCTTACGTAATACATGCTCTTCAGTAAATGAAATTTCTCTGCACTAATGCAATGAGACTGGCTGTTTGGATGTCTAATTGCAGCTACATTGTATTAGATCCCATGTTGCTGTATGCCATGCTGTGAAAACACAGTTGCTGTGAAGGATATAATAGAAGCTGCTGACACACAAACTGTCTATGAGACCAGAATTAAACCATTAGATATAATGAGACTTAGTACTTGATGCTATCCCATTAAGCAGAGAAAAGCTGAGCAACCTGAATGTATAAAGCAAAATCATTTTCCTGTGTAGGTTTTTATTTTTTGTATCAAATTCAAGATTTTAAGTAGCCAGTATAGCTTAATAGATTCTCATCGCAGCATTTGCTCTGTCAAGACAGCACAGGTGGAAGACTATGTTTGGCAATTAAGTTGAATACAGGAACTCATCCATTTTACATGCATTCACAAAGCCATAGTAAAATAATACAAATCATGTCTCCCTACCAATGCTAGCTCAGTTAGTATTAGTGCTGTGGCACATTATCCATCTTTTGTTAGATTAGTTTCACGTTTTCATTAACACATGGCCTAAATTCCTATGGTACTTCTCCAGTATTTTTCTTGTAAAGTCTTTATACTTTGCTAGCGCTTTGACGAAGCATAGAACGCAACTTAATGGAATGAATAAGAAGTTGTGTCCTGTGTACTGTATTGGAAATAACAGCTCTTCAGGGTTGTTTGTTTCTTTGTTTGTTTTATCTCAGTAAAATACACTGGCTCTATAAATCAAGATTGTGAGAGTCAGGCTGCAATAATAATCCATCATTATTCTTGGCAAGAGAAAATGCTCAGAACTTTTTGATATTGTTGGACTGCAACTCCCAGCAGCTCTATCCAGCATAGCAAAGGGTGAGGAGTGTTAGCAGTTGCAGTACAATAACATGTGATTGTCATCACTAATGTAAGTTCCCTCTGTCTACTAAGACCGTGAGCTATTAACAGCCTAATCCATTTCTTCGGCAGTCATTTCCTCTGTATTCAATGGGACTATATCCAATAAGTGCACATTTTATTGCAGCCTAGGGGACCCATCAAACATTAACCTGCTGAGGCCAATATTACTAACTTGGGACTCTGTCAGTTCCAACAGAAAAAATGGGATACAAGCTAACTAGCTGAAAAAGTCTGCAAGGGATTTGGAACTCTGACTTCACTAGAGGATACCGCATGTGTACGTTTGAAAAAAGTTCTCTAAATCTTGGTAGACCACAAGCTGAACATGAGTCAGCAGTGTGATGCAGCAGCTAAAAAAGTGAATGCAATTCTGGGCTGCATCAATAAAAGTATAGTGTCTAGGTCAAGGGAAGTGACAATACCACTCTATTCTGCCTTGGTCAGACCCTACCTGGAATACTGTGTCTAGTTCTGGGCACCGCAGTTCAGGAAGGATACTGATAAGCTAGAACAGTGGTTCTCAACCTGTGGGTCCCCAGATGTTTGTGGACTTCAGCTCCCAGAAGCTCTGAGCATTGACCATAGTGGCTGGGGCTTCTGGGAGCTGAAGTCCACAAACATCTGGGGACCCACAGGTTGAGAACCACTGAGCTAGAACATGTCCAGAGAAGGGAGACCAAAATTGTAAAAGGAGCAGCTTGGGTAGTTGGGTGTGTTTAACCTGGAGAAGAGAAAGTTAAGAGGTGACATGATGGTTATGTTTAAATATTTGAAGGGATGTCATAGGGAGGATGGAGCAAGCCTGTTTCTTCTGCTCCAGAGACTAAGACATGGAGCAATGGTTTCAAACTTCAAGAAAAGAGATTCCATCTAAACATTAGGAAGAACTTCCTGGCAGTAAGAGCAGTTTGACAGTGGAATATTCTGCCTCGGAATGTGGTGGAGTCTCCTTCTTTGGAGGTTTTGAAACAGAGCCTGGACAGCCACCTGTCAGGAATGCTTTGGTGATCTATACTTGCATGGCAGGGGGTTAAACTTGATGGCCCTTGTGGTCTCTTCCAACTCTACAATTCTATGATTCTATGAAACTGTGTTTAGGAAAATGGTACCCCAAACTAGCATATACACTTTGAGGCGTGTGTACATAAACATACAGAGAGATATTTTTTTTAAGACTAACTGAGATTTTAGCTTGAAATTCATCACAGTTTTTGTACTACTGATGTTGTTGTACTTTATAGGTCTATAACATCAAAATATGTAAATAAGTAACCAGTACTTTTTCAGTCAAAATAAGCAAGTGCAATGTATTGAATGTTAACCTCCCTTTACAAAACAGAAGAGCTTAGGAGCAAAAGGAATTCATGGCACTACAAGCACAGGACCTGGAATCAAGCCCAAAAATCATTAGATAATTTTTCCTAGGAGATAACAGGGGAAAAAAAAACCACAAGCATATAATTATCACAGTCATTTGCCCACAAAAAGAAATCTCATCATTGCTTTGATTCAGGAAAAAAAAAATAAGGCTTAGTGAAGTAGGAGCTGAACAAAAACACCATGCTGCTTGTGGTCAATTATACTGGCAATGACCTAGTTGTGCTTCTCAAAATGTCACAAAACACAGACTGAAAGTCTCCTTCTTACACAAAGGAATCTTTTAATATTTTTGAACTGCATGTTGAAACTGAGAATGGACTAACCTTATGCACCATTGATCCTGAGATGTGATGTAATATGCAACCTGTTCTCCAGTGCTTCTCCTAGGCACAGATTCCCACAGAGAGAAGAAGAGAAAGGCAAAATCATTGCCTCTCAGGGTAAGGGAAGGGTAGGGATCCAGTTCCAAGCCACCTGTGTATCTTTCTAGTAAGTCTATAGTCCATATTAGCTTGCCAAAGCTAAAGAAGATGTCACCATAATTCTGTGCGTATATGACTAAAAACTGTGTTTCTGGGGCTGTCCCTTTATACACAGGACTCAAGCACAGGCTACAGGAGAGGCTTAGCAATAAGCAAAATAAATAAATTAAGCAGGAAATAATAGTTTCAAGAATATCCCACTAGACACATAGTGCTTGGAAAATAATAAAGAAAAAGAACCACAACCAATAGGGCTGCCTCCAGATGGATTAAGAAATCCCTGGAAGGCCCAAGTTTGGTGCCTGTGCTTTCTGATTTAATTTATTTTGGAGATCTGCATGACATTTGGTTCATCACCAAGTATTTCCTGGGAACTCCCTGCATTAGCAGAGACTTTTCATTCTCACCCCTAGGTCAATTTAAATTTAACCCAATGTTCTCGAAAATGAAATTCATCTGTATTTGCCTTGTGTGTTTCTCTGTTCTCAGAACTAGATGAGATAGCTGCCACCCATAAATAGAGGACACAGGTTCAACAGAGATCAGGTTTTAGAGTAATTATTTAAGCATTAAATAATCAAAAAGTACTCCTATGTGGCAGTCAGTACTTTACTCTTGAAATATTAGCACTCTATGATTTCATTGTCGATATCAGTGAAACAGTGAGACTGAGTTGGAGCCTGCTCAAATTGGCTAAGTACCCAAGTGGCTTTTCAATGCTCACAGGATTCTTGGTGTCAGCTTGATCAGACAAGGCCAACGTATTAAGTTGTACTAATGTCCGAGAATCTCATTTGCTTTAAGCATACTGCTGCGTAAAAAAAAGGAGGGGGAGACAAAAGACTGAAAGGGCAGAATTACAAAGAAAGGAACAGGAAAATCGAAGGGGGAGATACATTAAAAAGGAAATAGGAGTGCCTATAATGAAGCACATGTGTATTTTTTAAAAAATTCTTTAATAAAAAGGCCCTTTTGATGTTCTAAGATAAAATATATTTTGCTCCATAGAGGACTACATGCTATCTGACTGTGCAAGCTTATCATTAAACACATTCCCTTTAAATTACCATCGTAAGTTAGCAGGACCAGTTCAGAAGACTTATTCATCTCCTGGCTCAGAGAAAAGGAAACCTCACCTCCTTCTAATGCCATATGTAATGGGCATACACGGGGGACTCTCTGTCAGAGATCGCTAAAGGGGATTTGCCTACTTTCCTCTGGAGCCTGGATATGTCATCTTTGCAGTTCTGTATCTGGCAGGAGAAAAGTCTGGAGGTTACTTATTCCTGAATTCACTTCTACTGACCTCAGTTGCCCCTGACATTCTCTGCATATGTTTGTGCTGGCTGTGCACAATTTCCACATTTGACGCAAATAATGTCAAAATCTCATTGTCACATGATCATAACTATTTTTTTGTTGTCCAATGGTATGCCTCTATTGACATCCTATGGCTGAAAATGAACAGCAATTATTTCTCCAAAGTATTGGTTGTTCGCATGTGGTACAAGAGGATAGGTCCATGCTCAGAGAATGTAATAATATATAACAAGTTACAATCCAACATAGAGAAGATATGCAGAAGAAAGAAGAAGTGTGGAAGAAGGATTAAATGGAAAAGGAATAGGTAGTATATTAACTATGTATCCTCAGACTGGTTATGGTAAGCCCCAATGCTTGAGGATTTTTGTTTTATTTTGTTTTGTTTTTTGATAGCAGCTGTTGAATCATCTAGCCAGCAGGGGCATCCGAACATGAAGATTCTCAGTACCAAAACTGGGCACTTAATGGGGTATTCTGAACACTAATCCAAAAAGCAGTATTTCCAAGCTCTGATAAGCCATGGAAGTGGGAGGGATGTACCATGTGCTTCACAGAGAGTTTATATAGACTTCCTGTCTAATATGGGAGTACACTGGCCATTTTAGGGGGATTGGTGCCTATTATGAGAACCAGTGTGGTATTGTGGTTTTGACTTGGACTCCATGAGCCCAGGTTTCAAATCCCCACTTGACCATGGAAACTCACTGTGTGATCTCGGGCAAATCACACTCTCTCAGCCTCAGAGGAAAGCAATGGCAAACCTTTTCTGAAGAAGTCTTGACAAGAAAACACTGTGATGATGGATTTGCCTGAGGGTTGTCATCAGCTGGAAATTAAGGCACCCAGCAACAGCAAAGGTACTTACGATGTATGAACTGTCCTCTTTGTGTGTAGAATTTTATAATGAACAGGTATGGCAGGCCCCTGCCACAAAGACATATGGAACCAACAGAAATCGGGAAATGGAGGCCTGAGGAAGCAGGGGAAGAATATACGACTATTTCAACTACACAGTTTGGCTTAGTTACACTGATATGTTGATAATGAATACAACCTGAGTTATTCTGAATCAAATCAATCAGCATAAAACTAGAGCTGGCTATTGAACATGTAATTTTAAAGGTGGTATTGGGTAGAGGTTCAAATCCCTTCAAATGATTCTTTGGATTTGAATATCCGTGCTTAGCCTGTTATTTATTTTATGGAAGTGTCTCTCTGAATTTTATGCAAAGGCATTCCAGTTAGCCTAACATTTTCAGTACATCTAGCTGTGGGGCTGTTTTCTTTTGTTAATCAGAACTATGCACAGCACAGCAGTTTTTTTGGAGGTTTTTTTTTCCCTCTTGGTTATTGTTGCTGTTGTTTCTGCCGCTGTTCATCCATTTATAATCCAGGCTGTTTCCTCTCACTTCTTTTGCCTTAGAGGCTCCCCAAACCAACAGTTCAAGTTTTAGAATACTCTGATGATGGCATGCTCAGTTATCTTTTGTTCAGTCATTTCACAGGGCGCTCTTCAGAACTCTTAATGCGAAGTTGCAGATCTCCAGCCACAATAAACCAAAGCAGCCATGAAGATGGCTCCACTAGTCACCGGAGGGACACAGACTGGTCACACATGCCGTATGCCCTGTGCAATTCTGGAGGAAGCCTTCAGAGCAGCATACATACACTATAGATTAGAGAAACCCACCATACCTGCTATTTGCTGAGGAATTGTTTAGATATGCTGCATTGTACATGCTGATTGTTTCAACTTCGGCATACATCTATTAGTCATTTTAAGAAGTAAACCTGATCATAATTTAAGAATGCCAGATGAGATCATACCCTCCAATATTTCAAGGACAAAAACTGGGATATGTGTGGCCAAGCAACATCAGAGTGCGCTCAGGTTGGTAAAAGTTATTAATGAGGAAGGACGCACAAGCTGAGAGAGGCTGCAGCAGTGCATTTTGCCTGAGCCTGCTAGAAAGGCAAGGCTTCACCCACCTCTCCGCTCTCCTGCTGAGTTAAATACATGCAAACTACTTTTACATTTTGAACTCAGTTTGTACTAAGTAAAGTAAGTTGAGGAAAAGTGGGGGTCTGGAAGAGGAGATACTTGAACCTTTTAAAAGCAGCTGAAAAAGTATGACAGCAGAACAGAAATCAGGACACCAAATTTGACTTGGAATATTGTTATTTAGGTGCAGATTCTTGCCAAGTTCTCATTTTAAGGAGGAATTACTGTTTGATCTTTCTTTGGTTAGACTAACAACAAAATCTACAATTACCTACAGCGGGGGGTGGAGAACCTTTGGTCTTCCAAATGGATACAGCTCCCGCCATGTGATCTGCTGGACGAGGCTGGCATAAGGTATAGGCCAAAACACGTATATGGACAAAAGTTCCCCAGCACCTGGCAAGGATTAAAAAATTAGAGTCTAGATCAACAATTTAGGCCTGCCTGAAGACTGGTACAAAAAGAAGGTGAAAATAATTGTGAAGGCACTGGTTGCAATTCTGTACGGCTCAACGTAGCATGGTAGTTCCACTTGAGGACCATCCTTAGGTACAGCCATATACCATGACATCCCCCAGACTTACCATACAGCTTCTGAAACTTCTGTGCCTTGTGGAGCAGGCAGGATTGCAGAAGCATTTGTCTATGTCCCTGTAGCCAGACACAAAATGATTACATCAGGACCCGCCGGGATCTTCCACAAGACTCAGCACTGTTGTAATCATTTTGCATATGGCTAGAAGGACATAGCTAGATGTTCCTCTGATCCTACCTACTACCCCTAGGGCATGTAATGATGGGGAGGGGGTACATTAAGTCCAGGGAGGACTTGGGGCACTATGGAGGGAGGGAGGGAATACCAGTCTCCATACATATGTAGGTGCAAAGTAAATTTAAATGTCTATATGCTGCTAATAGAGTGTTAGCTAATCTGTGTAACAAAAAGCACAAGGTTTTGGGATCCTGATCCTGGTTGTTACCAGTTTTCCTTGGGTAAAATGGTAAATTTACAACAAAGTCAACAGCAATTGGATTTTGAGTTGCTAAAATCTCAGTTTGATAATGTATCTGTATCTTTGCTGGTACAATAAGACATGCAAATATGAATCTATCAGTATTCAAGTGCTAATTATAGATTATATCTTCACTCTTACACGCTAGCAATATTGACTATGAACTTACATCATGGAAACCTTAGTGTCTTATACAGGGTCAGTTTAAGAACAGAGAGGTTTAAGTAAGTCAGTGAACCAATAAAATGTATTGATTACCACTCTGGTTGTATTCGGTCTGTTGTGTAAACTGGGTAGAATATAATTTTATTCTTTTTGTCTGTATAGATATATAGAAGCTAAAATACATATTTTTATGTGAAGTGTTGTATTTTTTGTTTTACTGTAAATTTTGGAAGGGGGAAGGGGGAAAAGCACACTTAATTCTGAATAAGCATGCCTCCTGGCTGCAAGGCACTCCTGAAAGAGGACCAACAAACATACTTATTCAGAGTGTCCCTGTAGAAGGATTTTTTTTCCTTCAAAATACATGGGTGTTTTAATGAATTTAGCCACTTTTCAGAATTAATATCTCTTTTGCTTTTTTTGCAGATTGGGGTAGGACAGCTGTTGCCCCCTTGGTAAGCCCTGTCCCAGGGTCTACAACTTTGATACAAAATTAATCTAACCCACCAGAGAGGTCACATGGATGCGCACATAGGCAATAATGGTCGTACAATCGAATGCATCAGGTCAGACCAGTAAACTCTCCAGTCACGTAGCCACAGGAGACCTCATGTTGTGATAACCCATGGTGGACAAAAGGTCATCAACGTTTAAGGTCTTCAACCTTTTACTTGAAGGGAGCAAAAGTGTTCCTGGAAAGTTGGGCACTGAAAGCAATAAAATCTTATCAAATCGATCTCCAGAAACTCACACTGCAGCCCCAAAGTGGAGGAAGGACCAGTTATTTGGCAGACACCCTGTTATCTTCTGATATCAAGGGAAATGCCAGGTGTGGAGTGGTTTTTCTTTTCTGTCCCTGTTTTTTTCCCCGGGAGAGGATTTGCCTTCAAACTAACTTTTTCCTACAAATAGTCCCTGTTTTTGGGCTAGTTAGGCAAGAGAAAGGCAGAGAGAGAAGAAGAGGAGGAAGAAGTATGATGCCTCCCGGTCTTACCCACTGACCGGTCCCCCCTTCCAATAGCTGCACAATCTCCTCAGTGTCTCTTCACTGAGCTGCTGTTCGATTGCTACTTCCCAGACCAAGGACTTTAGGAAGAGGTGCAGTATTACCCAGACTACAAACCCCTCAACAATCCCTCTATTTATTTCCATTCTTTATTTCTTTTAGTCCTTGGATGCATGTGTGCGTGTTTGCGTTGACGAGAGCTATTACTGTTCAATAAAGTCATTCATTGGACCTTTTTGTGTGATTTCTGACTGAGCCTGACCCCGTAAAAATTGGGTAAAAGATCTTGCTAGGTTACCTCGCCTCTCACATTTCTGCTGCTTCTGCTCTATTGAACTTATTTTCCCCTTCATTTGGAGCATATAGAGGGGTCCCTCTGGGACCCCCAGATTTTCAGGGTAACACAGCCTCATAAACATATACAGGAACTGCTTTTTTTTAACTGAGATTCAACAGAAGTCAACTGCGTGGTGTCATCAGCTGCTACTAAATCCAAATCTCTGTTTTTGTGCTCATACAGCCGCCTGGATTAGGGCCAAATCGTGTACTTCTTTGAACAATACATAGCTTTATTAGAAAACTGTGTTTAGCATTATTAAAAAAAAGAAAAGAAAATGGAAGCTATGTGGAGGAACCTATTAAAAAACATAGAAACATAGGAACCTATCTTAGACCTGAACAGAGCATTGGCACATTATGTTCAGCGTGGCCTATAACATAGATTGAAAAAATGGAGACTTTGACATATTGTGAGGCTGTAGTTCCCATCAGCCCTAACCAGCCTAGCCAATGGTAAAAATGCTGGTAATTGCAGTCCAACAACACCTGAAGAGCCAAATAATTCCTTCTGATCTATATTACTAGCCATAGCTCTCTGGGATTCCAGACAAGGTTTTCCCCAGCCCTGTCTTGAGATGCCAGAGACGAGTGCAATGAGTTTCAAAAGGCAACATTTTTTACCAAATTTGTTTTCATAAAACAAAGCTCTCATACTGTTCAGGATACTGCTGTTAGCATATGTTGTATAACTGTCAGTTATCCTGGCATACATATTTTGCATAATATTGCACAATGAGGTAAACTGTACCTACCTGTGCAACATGGCTTCCATGCACAGCTTCATTTTCCCAGACACTGATGACTTGTGGAGCTGCGCCCAAGTACATTCCAGCAGCCCTCAAGCAAAACAAGTAGGAGCCTTATGCTGGGGGGTGAAGGCTGCTCTTCTTCCACCAAATGGACAAGAGCAGATAGAACGCACTTGAGTGCAGCTGAACACCAAATCAGTGGTTGGGAGAACAGAACCACCCCTGCACACCCTTTGGTTGCTCTTGCACCCCAGAGAGAAGGAGCCACCTCAATCTTGCTCCAATGACAATGTAAGTCTACTGGGAAGACTTATGCTTCACCAGCATGCTTGCTAAATCCAGGTCATTTCACAGTTTATTTCATATTTTTAAAGCTATCTTTCTCCATATTATCCAAATTAACTTGAAAGAGATCACTGATGTACAGTTGGGGTGAAGAAGATTTTTCCCTCCTGAGGGCCAGATTCTTTCTGAAATAATCTGGTGGGCTGAAGTGGAAACTAAAGCCATTTCCACTGTACACTGTTATAGTGCTATTATTCCACTTTTAACATCCTGTGGAATTCTGGGGTTTGTAGTTTACTGTGGCCAATAAGCTCTCTGGCTGAGAATTCTAAATGCCCCTCCCTAAATTGCAAACCTCAGGATTCCACAAGATGTTGAAAGTGGAATAATAGTATTATAATAGTGCAGTGCGGAAATGGCCTAAGTCAAAAGTGGACAAAACCAGAGCTACCCCAAAGACTTTCTTACTCTGTTCTACTGTCACACACATAAGCTTCGCCAGTCTATTCACATGCAAACACTCACTGTTTTTGTCAATTACCCATTCACTCTTCACTCGTTCTTGCTTGCTTGTCCGTCAAAAACACATTTATTCACACCCATCACCCATCCATCCATTTACTTACCCACTCCATCAATTCTATAGTCTTTCTCCTTTCTCAATTTCACTTTCCCTCCCCAAGTGACATCCACTTCTCACCCCCAGCATTTCACGTACTCTCCTAGATACAGATTGTTAATCAATACAGCCTGAATACCCTAAAGGCACCAGATCCTGTCTGATCTTGGAAGCTAAACAGGGGCAGCACTGGTTAGTGCCTGGATGGGAGACTGCCAATTAATACCAAATGCTGTAGGCTATATTTCAGAGGAAGAAACTGGCAAAACCACCTCTGAGTAGTCCTTGCCTAAGAAAATCCTATTAAATTAATGGTGTCTCCATAAGCTGCAGGTGACTTGAAGTCACATACACACATACACAATCAACTGGCAAAATTATAGCACATCCATAACACAATTATATAATACTGATATGGTGGGAGGTTGTTTTTGTTTCATTTTTTTTCTTATTGCCTTCAACAAAACTAAAGTGTTTCAGTGTAATTGGATTGTGGATCAGGCTACTCACTGCTGTTCTCTAACACATACTGACTTGCCAAAATGACAATGAATGACCATTGCCAGAATTTACAAGTACAGTTTGAATAGAATTCTTATGACCAGTCAGTGTTTCAGTTCGTTTAATATTGATATTTGAGGTTTCAGCAAAACACTCAGTCCTCTTAACAATCTGATAACTGTGTTCCAAAACATAAGCAATTATTTACTGATTCCTTCTTTTCCTCTTATGCTGCTCTTCATATCTAGCTATAAAATTAAATGCTCGATGCTTTCAAAACATATACTGCCTCAAAATTTGAAAAAAAGATATAGATTTAAAATGTTAATAATATATACCCATAGATTTAACTCTTTTACCATCTTTAGTTATATTATATTATATTATCCACATACTATTTCTATCCTTACAGAATCTGTTCAGAGTCAAATAGTGTAACTACCACAGGGAACACTTACCTTTACATTTCAATAGCACGTTGTGTTTTAGCTTTGTACTTTGTTAAAACTAGCTTTCATGATAATAGATTTTTTTAATATAACAGTTATACAAATGCAAAAGAAAAACGACTTGAAACAAAAACTGACAATGTCTCACAAGTCCTCTCATGACATGAAAAACAGGGATTTGAGGTTTCTCTTTGAAGTTACCTACTGCTTTGAGGTTAATACCATGTAAAATCACCTTTCACAGTAAAAACCTTTATAAAAGGCTAAGGGGATTTTCCTCCCTTTAAAAAAAAAAAAAAAAGGAAGGATACAAATTAGCTAAAATTAAGTGGGCTGCATTCCTACAAACACTTACCTGGAAGTAGGCCCCACTGAATTCAAGGAGACTGAGGTCCCTATCACTCTACACTTTTATAGCACTGTTATTCCACTTTAAATGCCCCGGCTGGACCCTTTGGAATTCTAGGGTTTGTGGTTTGGTGAGGTACTGGAGCTCTCTGGCTGAGAATTCTAAATGCTTCTTCCTACACTGCAAATCCCATGATTCTATGCAATATTGCCATGGCAGTTAAAGTGGAATAATAGCGCTATAACAGTGTAGCGTGATAAGACCCTTAGAGTACACATACATAGGATAGGCTGTAAAATCCCTTTGATTTCGCTGGGGGAGTTGAGCATATACACTGCTTTCTTTCACTCAATGGGACTTATACATGTTTTACATTGCCCATGAATGCCCCCTGTGTGTTTAATTATTTGCTAACCAGAAGAAAAAAAAGAATTAATATTAGTAATAATAATCAAGATATCTCAAAATAAACCTACATATAATAGTTTGATATTATAATATGCTTATTTTTTATTTATTTTTATTTTTGTAATTTCTAAAACTGGGAGCATGATTACTTTTGTTTTCATTTTCTTTGCAGGTTGCTTAACTGCAAGCATTTTTTATATATCCATCAGAAATATATTTCAAAGTCAAATAACAGAAGGTATTACAAGTCCCAGCAGCTTGATGGCTCTATAAATAATGGAACATTTAATTCATTCCATTATAGGTTATGGCCAAAGAACCTCTTTAACTATTCAGTCTTCTGACATTAATGATTCCTTACGATGTTCTCCCCAATTATACTGTTCCTTCATGTATGTGCAGTATGTGCAGTTACATCTGACCTGATGAGGATATTTTATTATTGAAAGATTTAGGGAACACAACTTACTCTAATAATTGAGTCAAGAATCACTGTGCATCTGTATCTCTAAACCATATCAGATCTGCTAGCGTATATCTGTACATAGTACATAGTTATCTCAGCTGTATTGTCATAGCTTCATCCTATAGAATCCTGGGATTTGTAGTTAAGTAAAATTTTCTACTAAAAAGCCCTAGTGCCATAGTTTACAGGAGTTTGCTAGAGCCTTCTAATGTAGTATTCTAAGTATCTCAACAAAACTAGAAATCCCAGGATTTCACAGGTTGGAGCCACACTACACAGTTACAGCCATTTGATACCACAGTTAAAGTGATATGAAATTTCTGTTACCTGTATAGTGTTGAAAAAACACCTTTAGGATGGAATCTGTTGGTTAGTCTCAGCTAGAGCAGACCCATTGAATCAATTGTTGAATAGTGAACCAACACAAAGGTAAATCCCGTTGAGTCAGTGTTTCTGCTCTAACTGAGGCTTTAGGCCATTGTCTCATCTCATTTATTTACTTTAAAAAGAATGAAAAAAAGGTAATTCTTTCCCCACGTTTTATGTTCCTTCAGCCTAGCATTAAAGCCTCAAAAAGCCTCATCACAAAGCCTATCTATAAGAGATGCAGTTACCTTATGGCCAAATCACAATCCATCCTCTCTTTAATGGGCTGTGCCCAATTTTGCAATACTAAACATTATTCATTTCCATCTTATTCAGTGCAGAAAGAAGTGTGTGAGTGTGTGTTTTTCCCTGACAACCCTGATTTTCAGTGAAAATATTAGCAATCCACAGCAGTCCGTGTCACCTTTTCTTCTTTCTTAGATGCAGCCAAGAGAAACAGCTTATTCAATGTTGGCTGCATTTGACACAATCTTCACCTTAGCCACAGTGGAATATGATTGACTCCTACAAACATCTGAATACATGTACTTATCCTACATTAAGCTGCGTGACCTTTCCAGAACCTTCTTTCATTGCCTCACATTTAGAGGAAAACAAGCCTCAGCATGATTAATGAACCACTCATCCCCCTATAATGAAACCTTAACAGCAATATTCTGTGAATGCTACCCTTCTCTTGCTTAATAACAAAAAGAAAAGAAAAGAAGAATTCAAATAAAGCTTGGTAGTGATGCTTACAGGGAAAAGTATTTTCTGAAATAATCTGTTTCTAGACTTCCTATAGAAAGTCTTTTCCAAATTTCCATTCTGACCTTAAGTGTTTGCAGAAATTTGTGTATTGATTTCTTTGCTGTTGTTGTGTGCCTTCAAGTCATTTTCAATTTATGGCGACCTTAGGGCAGCCCTATTGCCCGGTTTTCTGGAGCTGAGAGTATGTGATGCACCCAAGGTCACCTAGTGGGTTTCCATGGCTGAGCAGGGAATCGTACCCTGGTTTCCAGCATTGTAGTCCAATGCTCTAACCACTATACCATGCCAGTTCTTGCTATTTCTTACTTCTACAACATTATGTTTTGGGGTTTTGGACTGAGCTTGGCTCTTACCATGACCTCTCCTAAGGATTTAGTGCTGCAGATTGTCCTGGAACTGCCTATACTCCACTAGCAGAAGAAGCCAGATTGAGGGCTCTTATTTGAGTTTTTTAATCAGTCTTTCTGTGCCATAAAGGGGAGGAGTTCTCTCATTTTGTGTAGAATTGGAAGAATAAAGAATATTGATTAATACCACCAAGATGGTTATTTCTTCAGTTCTGAATACAACTTTCCTCAGTTCTTAATGCTGCACTATAATATGAACTTAGTACATTTCTCTGAAAAGTTCTTCTATCACAACTTGTACTGTAATCCTGCCAGTGTTCAAGATTCAACAATTTATCCAATGGTTTCTATACAGGTTGATGCTAGCAGCTGCATTTAAACTAAAACTTGGGGGAACACAAAGTGCAGTGGAGCCAATTTGAGAATCTGATACACAGCAGGAATTAATGTGGAATAGACATTTGATTCCTGTTGCCCTCTGTATGAGATTTTCAAAACAGTGATAGGTTACACATTGGGAACTGAGCTCAAGGAAAAAAAAACCTTGAGCAGCTTTCTCCGATTTTGGTGGTGGAGCAGCAAGGGAGCAGAAATAACTCAACTGGTTAGATTGAATTCTGAAATAATTCAAAGTGAGTTAGCGCATTCTTTAAAATATCTGTGAATGAATTACTCATTCCCAAGGGCAGGCTTCTTCTGCAAAACCTACAGCATCTTTATGATATTCTGCTTGCCCTGCTGTCTATCAATCCCCATGCTCTTTTCCATTAAGACTAGAAGAACCTAGCCTTGTTTTTAATACAAGTGCAGGCCAATTTGTAAGCACACTGGCATAAAAGAACTCTCTGTCCCAGGTGGAACTATGGAACTCTCTGCCATGGGAGATTAGCCTGGTGCGCTCCCTGCTTTCCTTCCACCAGCAGGTAAAGACTTTGTTAATTCAACAGTCATTTGGTGACTAAGTGACTGTGCAGAAAGGTCTTTTAAGTGGGCGTGCACTTTTCTTATTAGACTGGAGAAGGGCAAATATTGTCCCCATCTTCAAAAAGTCGAAAAAAGAGGACCCAAACAATGACTGCACAGTCAGCCTGACATCAATACCAGGAAACGTCCTTGACCAGATCTATGACCACTTAGAAAGGAATGCAATGATCACTGAAAGTCAAAGTGAGTTTCTCAAAAATAAATCATGCCAGACTAATCTGGTCTCTCTCTCTCTTTCTTCTTTCTTTCTTTCTTTCTTTCTTTCTTTCTTTCTTTCTTTCTTTTTTTTTGACAGAGTTATAAGCTTGGTAGATGAAGGGAATGCTGTGGATGTAATTTATCTTGATTTCAGTAAGGCCTTTGGCAAGGTCCCCTGCGATATTATTGCAAACAAGCTAGGAAAATATGGGTTAGACAATGCTACTGTTAGGTGCATTTATAATTGGCTGACCCACCAAACACAAAGGGTACCCACTAATGGCTTCTCTTCATCCTGGAAGAAGTGACTAGTGGATTGCCACAGGGTTCTGTCCTGGGCTCAGCACTATTCAACATCTTTATCAGTGACTCGGATGATGGAACAGAGGGCATACTCATCACATTTGCAGACGACACCAAATCAGGAGGGGGACAGGATCAGAATTCACAATGACCTTGGCAGATTCGAGAGCTGGGCTGAAATGAACAAAATGGATTTTAACAGGGAAAAATATAGGGTACTACACTTGGGAAGAAAGAATAAAATGCACAGATATGGGATGGGTGACACCTGGCTTGAAAACAGTACATGTGAAAGGGATCTAAGAGTCTTACTGATCCACAAGCTGAACATGAGTCAACAGCCTGATGTGGCAGCTAAAACAGCCAATGCGATTCTGGGCTGCATCGATAGGAGTATATAGTGTCAAGCTCAAGAGAAGTAATAATACCACTCTATTCTGCTTTTGTTAGATCTCGCTTCTTCCAGCTCTATGATTCTACGAGTCTAATGTTTTTGAGTGATTTTATATTGTTTTAAAGTACTGATGCTCTAATGTGGTAGTTTATTTAACTGGGTTTTCTACTTTTTCTTGTTATAATAATTATTCTTATATAGTTATTATTCATGTATCTTGTTTTAATTCATGTTGTGAACCACCTTGGAGCCCATTTGGGAGAAAGGTGGGATATATGTTAAATAATGAATAAGAATCAACAGGATTCCAATCAGAGAATTTAACTTTGGTTGTCAGCTTGGACATTAGAGTTATGCTGCTGTTTAGATAAATTTATGTACAATCTGTAACATATCTAAAAAAGGATCTCAGTAAGTCAGTATGCTCATTATAGGACACTTAACCAACAGAGTTCCAGGAATGATACAACAAAGAAAAATGCAAGTTCAATAAACACCAATGCTCATAATATAGGGTTTAGGGCCAATTCATTAAGGAGATAGACCAAATCCTTGCCTTTTATTTATTCATTCTACACAAAGGTTGTTTTGTATTTCCATGGAACAAAGTGAGAATCAATACTTAATTCAATTGAAAAACATGTTAGTAGGTCTAATGGGAGATATTTAACAAAACAACGCTGAGAGGCATTTGTGAAATGTAAGAGACTAAAGGTATAAGGATCTCAATTTGCTGGAAATGCAATAACAAGATTGCAAGCATCACCCTGCCTCAGCAGTATTAACTCTATGCTAGTCTAAATTATGTCTATTCCATTTGTGTAACCGGCGACGTAGGAACAGCAGCACTCAGTTTCCCCTGTTTTGCCAAATCCTGTGTTAGGCCATTTCTGTACTAGAATCATAGAATCATAGAAATGTAGAGTTGGAAGAGACCACACGGGCCATCCAGTCCAACCCCCTGCCATGCAGGAACACCCTCAAAGCACTCCCAACAGATGGCCATCCAGCCTCTGCTTAAAAACCTTCAAGGAAAGAGACTCCACTACGCTCCGACACAGCGTATTCCACTGCCGGACAGCCCTGACTGTCACAAAGTTCTTCCTGAGGTTCAGGTGGAATGTCCTTTCCTGCAGCTTGAATCCATTGCTCCTTGTCCTGGTCTCTGGAGCAGCAGAAAACAAGCCCTCTCCTTCCTCTACATGGCATCCCTTCAAATATTTAAACATGGCTATCATGTCCCCTCTTAACCTTCTCTTCTGCAGACTAAACATACCCAGCTCTCTAAGTTTATCCTCATAGGCCATGGCTTCCAGGCCTCTCACCATTTTGGTCGCCCTCATCTGGACTTGCTCCAGCTTGACCATGTCCTTCTTGAATTGAGGTGCCCAGAACTGGACACAGTATTCAAGATGAGGTCTAACCAAAGCAGAGTAGAGTGGTACCAGTACCTCCCTCGATCTAGACATCATACTCCTGTTGATGCAGCCGAGAATTGCATTGGCTTTCTTGGCTGCCGCATCACACTGCTGGCTCATGTTCAGCTTGTGGTCTATGAAGACTCTTAGATCCCTTTCACATGTACTGCTATCCAGCCACGTGTCCCCCATCCTATATTTCTGTATTCCATTTTTTCTACCTAAGTGTAGGACCTTACACTTCTCTTTGTTGAATTTCATTTTGTTAGCCTTGACCCAGCTCTCCAATCTATCCAGGTCATTTTGAATTTTGATCCTGTCCTCTGGCATATTAGCAACCCCTCCCAATTTGGTGTCATCTGCAAATTTGATGAGCGTGCCCTCTATTCCTTCATCCAAGTCGTTGATAAAAATATTGAACAGCACTGGGCCCAGGACAGAACCCTGTGGCACCCCACTATTCACTTCTCTCCAGGATGAAAAGCAGCCATCCGTGATCACCCTTTGGGTTCAGTCGGTCAACCAATTATAAATCCAACTAACAGTAGCCCTGTCCAGCCCGCCTTTTACTAGTTTCTTTGCAAGAATGTCATGGGGTACTTTGTCAAAGGCCTTACTGAAATCGAGATATTCTACATCCACAGCATTCCCTTCATCTATCAAGCAAGTAACTCTTATCATAAAAAGAGATAAGATTAGTCTGGCATGACTTATTTTTGAGAAATCCATGTTGACTTCTCGTAATTACGGCATTGTTTACTAAGTGATTAGAAACTGACTGCTTGATAATCTGCTCCAGGGATCTTTCCAGGTACTGATGTCAGGCTGACTGGGCGATAATTATTTGGGTCCTCTTTTTTTCCCTTCTTGAAGATGGGGACAACATTTGCTCTCTTCCAGTCTGCCGGAACTTCTCCTGTCCTCCAAGATTTCTCAAAGATAATAGCAAGCGGTTCCGAAATGACCTCTGCCAGCTTTTTTAATATCCTAGGATGCAATTTATCTGGCCCTGGAGACTTGAATTCATCCAGTGTGGCCAGGTATTCCTGTACCTCTACCTATTACGTGCCTCATTTCCCCTGCTTCCTCACCTGCTCCCCAACCGCCAGGTTGACTGCTTGTATCCTTTTGGGAAAAAACTGAGGCAAAGAAGGTGTTAAGTAGTTCTGCCTTTTCTCTTCCCCCTGTGAGTAATTCACCATCTTCTCTGCGCAGTGACCCTATCGTCTCCTTCTTTTTCCTCTTGCTGCGGACGTATTTAAAAAAGCCCTTTTACTAAACTGTTATAGTGCTATTATTCCACTTTCAACATCCTCTGGAATTCTGGGGTTTGTAGTTTACTGAGGCCAAAGAGCTCTCTGGCTGAGAATTCTAAATGCCCCTCCCTAAAGTGGAAAGTCCATGATTCCATAGGATGTTAAAAGTGGAATAATAGCACTATAACAGTGTAATGCAGAAATGGCCTTAGTCTTCTGATGTTACTGGAAGATGTCAACAAAAAGAAATGTGGATGTGCATTATCTAGCCTGTTAACCTATTTTCATGGTCTCTGTAGCCACCTTTCACTTCTGCCAAAACACAGCTAACAAATTCAGTGTAGCCTATGTGAGGTGCAAATGGAAATTTGCTTATCATCACTGTTTACTTATTTATTTTTTAAGTCAATCTGTAATAAAATATTCTCAAAAATGGCTGGCATCCTATTAGTGGCATATGCATGTTAGCTTTCCCTTGCTACTGTTGTTGCTGTTGTTGTTGTTGTTGTTATTGTGTGCCTCCAAGTTATTTCCAACTTATGGTGACCCTAAGCCAACTCTATAATGGGGTTTTCTGTGGCTGAGAGTGTGTGATGCACCTAAGTTCACCCAATGGGTTTCCATGGAAGAGTGTGGAATCAAACTCACTACACCACACTGCCTGTCAAGTTTCCCTTACATCTGCATATGTCATTTTTTGGGTGCTATGAAGGTTGGTATTCCTCTTCTCTCTACACAGTGGCCAAAGCCCTTCCTCTCAACTTAGGCCCTTTTCGCATAGCATTTGCCATGCGAAAGGACGCCTGGAGCATCGTGCAATTGTGAGGAGCGATCTGTACGACGCACTCACAATGACGCAACATTCCAGGGTCTGGCGGGCGCTGCTCACACTCTTTCTCTTTTTTGGCTTTCAGCTGAAAATGGTACGTGATCGTGCATTGCTCCAGGGCCCCACGTGCACTTGCCGTGCGTGCGGAGCCTCCGGAGCTGTGGTGGTCGCGCTTCCTGCCCCAGCGCAGCCTGGGAAACTCCTAGGCTGCACTGAGGAAGGAAAAGGCAGGGCCCTCGCGCTACCTGCTCAGAGCAGGCAGCTCGTGCAGAGATGAAGCAGCAGTGATGCAAGAGCCTCTCGCTGGAGGCTGCTCACGCGATTCTCACACCTCAGCGCCGAAAAAGGTAAGGTGCAGAAAGGGCCTTACTGTACAGCCTCTGAAGTAGTCTCCACGAATATTCTGTGCCTTGTAGGGGACAGGCACTATCAAAGAGCCATCTGGTTATGTCCTCATAGCCAGATGCAAAACAACTACAGCTGCACTGAGGACTCCAGCAGATCTCAGCACAGATATAATCATTTTATGTCTGGCTATGGAGACATATCCAGACCCTTCTCTGATCCTTCCTGCTTCCCACAGTGCATGTAATGGCTGTGCAGTGCGGCTTCAGAGGCCGTATGGTAACTTCAGGTAGTGCTGTATGGCTCTATCTGGTGCAGGTCTGTGGGCAGAAATACTACACTATACTTAGCTATACAAGATTGCAATCAATAAATGAAAAATTAAAATGAGCAATAACAATTAAAACATAAATCTGAAATACAATGAAACAAAAAGTAAAGCCAGCAAGTACAAAGCTATTTATTAGCTAACATAACAAACATGAGAGTAATCACATAGGGCTCAAAGTACTGATGTAAACATAAGAGCTGAAACTAATGTCAACTGAATTAAAATATTTCTAGCAAAGAAGTCTGAGAGTATAGAATCCTCACTGCATGGTGTGGGAACCACATCTATGTAGGTAATAGGCTGCCTTCTCAAGGGAGGTGAGAGCTAAAATTAGGTGGGGGGACTAGGGCAGAGAAGTCAGCTCCTTGGGTAGTCACCTTCTAAGGTTCTGAATGATGAAGTACTTTGCTTACTACTTTAAGATGTGATAGGTATACAAAAGGCCAATCTAACTACTGAGGTCCCAAGGCACATATAGCTTCATAAGTCAATACCAGCACCTTGAATTGCCTTGGAAAATGGATCAGAGACCAAAGAAAATAAAACAGAAGTAACATAATATATTCATGATATCTGATCCTAGTTATTTTTTCTACAATTATCAGGAGAAACTGGTTCTAGAACTAGACACCTTTAGATGTCGTGCAAGGAAGGGATTCTGGAAACAATCTCCCACTGATGGCTGATAACATTCACCATCATGAACCTCTATTGCCTTCATTACTACTGAATTGTCAAATGAATCACAAAAGAAATTCCTTGGACATTGGCTGTTTTGTATAACCTGTAACAGAAAAGAAGTCAAATGAAACAATCTGGACATTTTCATGTGCTGGATGCAGGAAGCTACTGACTGACTGCTTTTAATTACTTTTTTTTTTTTAATGAAACCATTAAGTGTAGGGGAAAGCAGATAGATTGTGGGACAGACAATATGGTAGCACATATTGTGACTCCTAGTTGTAGAGCCATTATGCTTTTAAATATTGCCTGTCTTCAGTGATTCCTGGAGATGTCTGGTCTGGTAGAGTGGCAGTTGCTGGGAAAAATGACTGGGATCAAGTATTGTGAATTCCATAATTACATCCAGTTTTATTACTGAAACACAGAAGGTATCGGGCTGTCTTCAAAAGCTCTCAGAAACTTCAACTGAAGGATTGTTCTCCCAGATGAGACCACCTCTCATGCAAGAAGGACTATTTAGTGGCTGTTCCCACCTGTGGAACTCCCTGCAAAAGCACTGTTGTCCTTCAGTTAGCATGTGATGACCTTTTCATAAGGCAGGCTTTTAGCAACTGACCCACTCTTGAGAAAGGGGATTTCAATGAATGGCTGTAATTTTTAAAAAAATCAACAACATAATTTTATGGTTCTGTTTTAACTGTGTAGCTTTCTCTTTGTTTTCATCTGTACCTGTTTTAATCTTGCCGTGAGCCTCCTTGACACTCAGCCCTGGAAGAAGGACAAGTTATAAATAAGATTAGTGATGATGATGATGATGATGATGATGGGAGGAGAAGGTTAACTATCATGAGCTTTACTGATGACACTACAATTGTTATTTTAGCTAAGAGTATAGCACACTTTAAATAAAGCCACTTTCATGGTGCTATAATTATACTTATAAATCAAACATTGCCTTGGCCAATCAGTTACTGTTCAGGCTGGGGAGGCATAACTCCATGCTTAACATTATCCAGCAGCTACTGTGCAGTCATTGTAACTGGAAGTACTCGATATGTCCTTCTGCAACATCCAGAAAAGTATTTATGCTATTGTAACCCACAGTTAGAAGAGTTCTTCCATCATCTTTGGGGGGAATCATATGAAAGCCATGAGTCTCTTTGGGTTGTTCAAAGGAAGCTCATATTGTGGGGTGAGGGGGTCAGAAGTTGTTGGCTATTTATCTTTTATTTTTTTCTGCAATGTATATCCATTAAGTTTATTTATTGTACAGGTACAAAATACTTCTATGAGGGTATGGCTCCAAGCCTTCCAGTTTCCAAGAAGCATTTGCTCCTCCTTAGATCAAGAATGATGTACAAATAGGACTGAATGAGAAAAGATGAGCTGTGGAAATTTTACTCCATTACTCACTCAAAATACTCATGGTAAAAACAGATGCTAAAAGAAAGAAGTGATTTGGGAATACCTAATGTTAAATTGAATTGTGAGGCTTGTTGCTTTATATAGTTAGAAGAATGAATAATGCATAGAGATGAGAGACTCTTGCAGCTTGATTTAAGACTTGGGTGGCATAAGTATGCTTGGCACAAAAAAGTTAAGGTTCACACTGAATTTAAAACTTAGTGCATCAGAAAGGCTCTTTTACAAGTATGGTATAAATATTAACCACATCACTGCAGGAAGATTTTTCAGGAAAGAACCAGAGATGGATGTGTTATGATGACCTCTTGTATTTTGATGAGATAATTGGGAGTTTAAATTAAGTGAGATGCTTCTTAACGAAGGCAAATAACTGGTTTGCCTATATGCAATTAAAGACAGATTTAATTATGCTAAGAGAGATTTTGCCAAAGTTTGGAGAAAATAAGCTCTATTTAGAGTTGGGTAAAGATGATGATTATATAATTTAAAGTGTGTGCAAATGTCTTTTGAAACTAGAGACAGAAGACGAGCCTTTCAAGGAGTATGTGATAAGTTGGACCAAGGAGCTCTTTGCTTGAGAATTCCAAATGCTCCTCCTTGAACTGCAAACCCCAGGATACCAAAGAACATTGAAAGTGGAATAATAGCATTATAACAGTGTAGTGTGGAAGTAGCCTTAGAATATGCATACACATACCACCCCCGCCAAAGTTTATTATTTGATCAGCAGAGGAATTCTACAGTTGTATCTAAAGCTTCCTCTTAAATGATTCATATAGGCAAATCCCAAAGCTTTAGATGTCATCTAAAGAGTTTACATTAAGATAAATCATATTCATTAAGTCTCCAACCTTTAACAGGACGTAAGACTAGCAGACAAAATTAGAGCAATATTTTTTAAAAAATAAATGAACTTACAGAGCTATTGCTACTCAATGCAGGTTAATAATAGAGTAGCCACAGAGTAAACTTTCCTAAATCTTGTTTAAAGAAACCCTTTTAATGTGAACTCTTTTATAACTAGTGTATGGTTTTTTAAAATTAATCTATGTGTTTAACATTACCAGAGGTCAATATAATGCCTCAGGCTAGAGCCACAACAGAACTTGAGTCACGTTGTACTGTGTAAAGGATGGAGGTTAGGTAGAGTTTATTAGAGGTTTAATGAGGTGCTGAGGCTAATACAGTTTCCGAAAACAATATTCTCCATGGAAAATGAAGTTTCTTCTATTCTTCAATCCCTTTTCAAGATACTAACAACTGAGATATTAACTAACTTTGCAAAAATTGTAGATGCCTTTAAAACATGCATCCATGGACATACAAGTAATAGATGCAGTTTGACCTAGGTTATTTCTGCAGTAGACTATTATAGTGCTATTATTCCACTTTCAACATCTATGGAATCCTGGGGTTTGCAGTTTAGGGAGTGGTCTTTGAGGCCCCTAAACTACAAACCTAAACTACAAACCTAAAGATTCCATTGGATGTTGAAAATGGAATAATAGCACTATAACAGTCTACTGCGGAAATGGTCTCTACTTGGAGCATTGGGGAACAGGCGATTAAAGCATAGGGTATTTTGTGCTTGAGTCCCCTTCATGGCAGAAAGGTAGGATATAAATTAAATGAATAAATCCTACCACAACTGGTAAAATGAATCTAAAAATTTTACTAGATATTCCTGACTTGCCAAGCAGTGAGATGTTTCAGAGGCAACACTAAACAAACTGGTTTCCAATGCATTAGACTAATTACAGTAACTGTAGAAGATACATGGATGGATGGATGGATGGATGGATGGACGGACAGACAGACAGACAGACAGACAGGTATACACTGTTAAGTCTAATTGACTGGGAGCCAGAAGAACTCTGGACTGAATCAAGGGACTGTCCACTCTCAATCTGGATAGTCAGCCAAAGGGCAGCTGATAAGACTAGAAGCATACAGCAAACAGTTCTTTCAACAAAGGGATTCCTCATTTTACATTAGTAGGGAAAAAAACTTGGAAGAGATATGAAGCAAACAACAGTCCCAGCAATATTTATAAATCAAAGGCAGTCAATACAATCCTAAGTCAGAAACATGACAGGAGAAACAGTTAGTTAATCACCAACAAGTCCTGGAGGGAATGTCTCAGCTTTTATAGGTTCAGAGATCAGCACAGCTGGAGCTTAACTGCTGTCTGTTATAAATTCACTGAGATCTGCATAGGTTTTCCCTTTGGTGTCTGTGCTCAGCAAAGGTGGGTATCGGTGAATTATCTTCCATGTCAGAAGGAGGAGGGCTCTCTGCTGGGGCTAGCACTGTCCCCTGTTCTGTCTCTGGGGTGGGTAGTACTGTCTCCTCCTGTTCAGCAGGTTCTTCAGTCTCTGAGTCAGAATCTATGTGTAGGTCCTGGAAGCTGGGCATGACAGGGACATTGTCAGGAAAGAATGCAAAAAGATATAATCTGCAGCCAAAAAGAAACAGAAGTCATGGACATTGTCAGGGGGGAATGTAAAAAAACACTATCTACAGTCAAAAAGAAGAAGGAGCCTCAATGGATGACAGATGAAACTCTGCAAGCAGTTAAGAACAGATGAGAAGCAAAAGTAAAATGTGACAGAATTAGGGTTAGAACCCTGACTATAACTGTTCAGCAACTTGCATTCAGGGAAAAGAGAACTACCATAGCAATCAATGCAGAGAAATAGAAGAAAACAAAAAATTAAGAACAAGGGACCTTTTCCACAAGATCCAAGAAGTTAAAGGGAAATTTAAACCAAAAGTGGGAATGCTATATGACCAGCAGGGGAACACATTACATGATCCAGTACAAATAAAAAGACAATGGAAGCAATACACTGAAGAACTATATAAAAGAGATGAAAGGATGACAGATTCATTCAAAGAAGAAGCTTTTGAAAATGAATGTACAATTTTAGAAAGTGCAGTGGAAGTTACATTCAGAGCACTTAGTAGAAATAAATCACCAGAAACAGATGGCATACAAATAGATCTGCTTCAGACTGTAGAGACCTAGGCCATTTCAGCATGATGTGACTATAACTCTACAGCAGCAGGTTGTTTCTGGTCCAGGAGCCAAGCTACTGCACTATGTCATTGCTATCCAGCTGCTATCTCATCCCTAAGTGTGGCCAAATCACTATATTCTATTTCTGTTAAAAGCTTTCTATAGCTTTTTAATCCTATCAGCCAGCTCAGTGTGGCGCTTGATAGTGCTTCATGTTATCATGGATTCAGCAGTGGATGGGCTGTGGACATGCCCACCTTGTCCCTCCCTCAGCGGCATCCATGGCATGGTAACTTTCTATCACCTCTCCATGTTTATTTTAAATTTCTTCTTCGAGTTAAAACTTTGTATTTTTTAAATACATTTTTAAACATTATAGGGCAAACGTACAGTAGTGTACTGGCATGTCATGCTGTTACAACATTGTTGCGTTAGTACAGTTCCTTCCTCCCAAATAAAAACAAAAAATAATAACCACTGCCCAATCAGGGGTGGTGGGGCAGAGTAAAGGTGGGGCATGGGAGTGGCCAAGGATGCTATAATGCAGAAGGAACATTGGTGGCAATATCAGTACCCATCTACTTAATGTGGAAGGATGTGGAAAGGAATGTTGCTAACCTAACAGCATCATGCAAATGGCAATGGCTCCATTGTAATGGTATTAGGTGCTATGGGCCTCTAGTGTGGAAATGGCTGTAATCTATTCTAATTCTATCTAAAATCTGTCAACAAACAGATTGGAAACATTCAATATACATTCCAGGGGAATGTAAAGGAGAAACCAGGGATTGCAGTAAACACAGGGCCATTGCATTAATTTCCCATGCAAGCAAAATATTTCTCAAAATTCTACAGCAAAGATGTTTATCTTATATGGAGCAAGAAATGCCGGATGTTCAACTGGTTCAAGAAAAGAAGAAGCACTAGCGAACATACCAGAAACACACTTTGGATAATAGGGTGCACCAAAGAATTTCTAAAGAAATTAGCCTATGTTGTATAGATTACAGCTAAACATTTGATTGTGTTGATCCTGAAAACTATAGATTGCTCTTAATGAAATGGGTATGCCATAATGTTTAGTGATCCCAATGGGTAAACTGCACATGAGGCTACTATCAGGAAATAAGATTACAGAGAAATCTCTTTCACTTGTACACTGAACATAACATACATAAAGTATGACTAGACTCAGAGGAAGGAAGCATGAAAACGGGAGAAAGAAAGATCAACAGTTTAAGATATGCAAATAACACCATATTAGCAGCAGAAAATAGCAAAGACTTGGAACAACAAGGAAGAAAGTGGAAAGGTAGGTTTACAGTTGAACATTAAGATAACTAAAACAATGACCACAGATGATTTACATAACTTTAAAACAGACAATGAAAACATTGAAATAATGAATAATTTTCCGTACATTGCCTCGTTCATCAAAATGGGACTGCAGTCAAGAAATCAAAAGAAAGCTAGGATTTGGAAGGGCAGCTATGAAGAAACTAGACAAGATCCTGAAATGTTAAGATATATCATCACATACTACAGTTAGGATGATTTGTGTCTATTTCCAATTTCTGGTGGTAAAAACTGGACAGTGAAGAATGCAAATCACCTCATTTGAAATGTGGTACTAGGGAAGAGTTCTATAGATGTCATGAACTGCTAAAAAGATACATAAATGAGTCCTACAGCAAACCAAGCCTCATCTCTCCCTAGAACCCAAGATGACTAAACTGAGGCTGTTGTACTTTGGCCATATGACGAGAAGACCTCACTCACTAGAAATGACAATAATGCTTGTTAAGGTAGAAGACAGCAAGAAAAGAAGAACACATTGCAGATAGATAGACTCAGTTAAGGAAGACATATCCCTGAATCTGCAAGACCTGACCAGGCCATTTTAGAATAGATTGACTCAGAGGTCCCCCATTCATAGGGTTGCCATCAGTCAAAGTCAACTTGATGGAAATAAAAAAACAAAATATACCAAAACAATGTGCAGCTTGGTATTTTGCAATTTTGTTATTAGACATACAGCACCTCACATAGAACACTATTTTATACACCTAAGAATTTGTTTATTTAACCTAATATTATCTACCGTAACCAGCAGTAGCCCAGGCAAAAGTATTTAAGCTCCATTGCTGCCAGATTCTGTTAAATGGAGAGTCCAGAGACAGAACCTAGGACCTTTTACATTCACAGCATGTACTTTGCCACTGAGCTACAGCCCTTCTCTAAGGAAAATGCTTCACAATATTATATTCTTATCAGTGACATAAATTTGCTGCCTGCTGAACAAGCAGATGACAACAGCTTCAACACCCTCAGTCTGCAAAAATAACTATATTGTTTTAGCAGTCGTGGGCTTCAAAACAGTAAACATGGGGAATGGGTATGGGGAAGGTTTTAAATCCTCAAAACTTCAATACACCAAGTGAACATGAAAAATGATGGCTTTGTGGTACAGCAAGAAATGAACTGGATTAAATGCAAACATAGATTTATTGTGGATGATCCCCCTCTCCCTCTGTCTGTCTGTCCATCCATCTGTATTATACTAATTAAAATCAGTGAATGTAAATCCAATGAATTATTGCTGGTTGTACCCAATGACAACATAACATGATACATTTATATTTATCTTCATGAAGATACCCATTTCTTTCTGTTTTCTGTTCCCCAGTAGTACCAATGATTGGTACTAGTATATTCTGTATAAGAATATAAGAAGTATAAGAATATGTATAAGAATATAAGAAGTATATTCTGGACAAGAATCATTCTGTGCAGATAAGAGAGAAGTTTTTGAGCAGCAACCTTGAAACAAGAACAGAGGACAACATGGACTTTACCAGCTCTTACATGTCTTGCAGAGCTTAAGCCCTTTCCACACCTTACCTGTTCTCAAAGCCATTATGTGGGATCTGAGGAAAACCTTTCCCGGGAGGGGAGCATGACAGAAGCGCTCCCCTCCACACCAGCTGCCTGCTTGATGGGAGGAAGCGCAGTGGCTCTTCCTCTCCCTTCCGCAGCACAACCCAGCAGTTTCCCAGGCTGCGCTGAGGGAGGAAGTGCAGTCACTGTGCTTCCTGACATTCTGCATGACAGGTAAGTATGGGAGGAAGGCAGGAGGACTGCACACTTGATGGGAGAAACCTGTCAATAATTTAATCTGCGGTTGCAATGGGTGGTCACAAGATCACGACGGGATCACAATGACATCATGCAGAACTGTTGTTGCGATCCCATGGCCATTGGGGGTGGGGGGCGAGGGTGGAAAGGGCTTAAGTCTTGTGGTTCATGAAGGGTGAATTTTAGTGATTCATGAGCCAGTTTGGTGTCAAAGAAGTGAATCAGAACCCATTCTTTGTATCATGAGTTACAGAAGCTTTTTTTCTTTTTCTTTTCTGTGACTTCTATAGAAAGAGCTTGAAAGAACAGAACACTTGCACTCTTTCATGCTGAATATTGACATTGTTGGTCAGTGACTGCAGTCTTCTAGACTATAAAATGCAAGAGCAACACTTTGCATTTTTCCTAGCTATGCTGATCAGTAGAGAAGCAGCACCTATGGAGATACACTTAGTGAAATGTATGTGTTCCTGGGCATTAATCCCTTAACAGAAAATCTGCAGTTCAATATGTGTCAACAAAGTTCCTTTCTCAAAACTAACTATATTCACGTGTGAATTAAGCAATCACATCATGTAAGCCTTGAAGAAGTGAACAAAAACGTGTTGAAGTGTCTTGAGACCACCTGAAGTCTTCTTCCAATATGTATCCAGGGATGACTTTTTCTTTCACCAGCCTCCACTTTTTGTACAATTCTCATTTTGGTGGCCAAGTTAAGGTCTACGCACTGTGTGTGAGAGAGAGTGTGTTTACCACGTTTAGGTGGCTGGTGTGACAGCTTATCTGCTCTCCCCTTGTCTCTTTGTTTTTGCTGTTCAAACATGCTCAGTAAAGGTCTCTGTAGGCTGCTGCTTGCTTGCCTGCCCTGCTGTAGGCAGACACACAGCTACAGTGGGGTTGGCTAGAGTAGAATCTCATTCGTTTCCAGCTCAAGTTTTATTGTATTGTTTCCTGGCCAAATGCTTTCTGTTTGTTGGTATGTATTTCACACCCTCCCTGAACTATAACATCACTCCTCCTCCCTCCCTTCTTCCAACAACTCCCAAACCTCTAACTCCCTCTCCCAACTCCACCAAACTGTCAGTTAAACTGTCAATTCTTTCCTTTTTTCTCCCCTCAAGCTCCCCCAATGTTCTGAGGGCTGTGATAGGCTAATCCATGGCGGGGGGAGACCCTCCGGCTCCTCTGTCCATCACAGTTGTCTATGTAGAGCATAAAGTGTTCTTCAGTAAATGTAATTCCAAAATCAAGTGTTTGTTCCTGCTGCACTCTTGAATGAATTAGTCTATTATGTCTCAGCCCGTGCGTCTGCTCTAAAACATGCAAAATTAATCAGGTCTGAAGAGTTTTGAGGACAGAAACTGGGTGTGCTGTTTACCCTCCTGAGAAGAAATCTCAGGCACAAAATAGTTTCTGCATAGATACAGTATCCCTTTCATGGTGCAACGGTGACCTGATTTTAAGGAGACTGCCAGCTCCTGATTCAGCATCACGATTTCTGTGCTGTTCCCAAGAGGGCTTCCTAGGGAGATCTAACAAGGCAGTCATGGTTTCACCACCTGCATTCAAATTAGAGACTACCATCTTGTTTTATGAGCCAAAGACTCCAGGGAGCCAAATTGTTTTCAATAGTTTTACAGCTGTACATCTAGGTGGAAAATATAACATTAATATATAATAACACTCCACCCACTGCAAATGTATTATTGAAACATGCACCCCCTCAAGTCCTTTCAAGGCTGTTACGACCTTCAGAAATTTTTAAATCATAAATGGTGAAAGGAGGGACTCCCTTATGTACTCATATGAGTGGGGAAGGAAAATGCTAACAACCTATTCGTATGTTACTCATTGTTAAAGGGAGAAGGTACAGTTTTGGTGCCATGCATTGCCCAGAGCTCTCCCCCACCCTCATGGTAGCCGGGTGTGTGTGCCTAGGACCTGTAGTCCCCAAAGGTATCTTTTTCAAGTTCTGGATGAGGAATAAGTTCAGCTCGAATAAGTTCATATTGGTATCTGCAGATGCAAACTATGGTCCTATGAAGTAGCTAAGACATAAGCAGCTACACTAGGCCCTGCAATGGTATAATCTACTTAGGGATTCCATCCTTCTGACATATGGTATGAAAAGCACAGTAATAGCACTAGACAAAAGAGATAATATAACAGCAATGATAGGCTCTCCCACAAGTTTCTGGCCACAATATCAATCCAAAATAGAGCTTGATTCCCCTACAGCTGGAATTGATTTTGAGTTGACTTCTACACAGCAAAGCCTACTTCTTTGGTTGTTTCCTCCTGGAGTAAAGACATACAACATTGGCTTGAAATGATTCAGATCATTGACACATCAGCTGCAAGTTAGCAGCATCCCATTCTCTGGAATGTTAGTAGGTGGCTCCTTGAGACAGCACACAGATGGAACAGATAAAAGTGGATAGGTGGGTTGGAACTGCTTCTGGGTCAGTTGACTGTGGAAAAAGGCATGAGGGCAATATGAGTAAATGGGTCCAGAATTTGAAGTAACATGGCAATCCAGAACCTGGGGAGGAGAGGGTCACACCAAAACTTTTTTTTTTTTTTGTGATAGGTGACAAAACTGCTGTGCTCAAGAACATGCCACCACTCCTACTAGATCTTGCATCCTGTATCACCTTGCCTATAGCACATATGACATGTGAGGCTTTTTTGGCATAAAATTCCTGTTTTCTCTGAAGCAAAATGGGTTTCCTGCACAGAAACACTATATGCACGGAGACTCTTCATGAGATTCCAAACTCTGGAAAATCAACATTCATACACAGTCTTGGCACATATGGCAGACTCTCCAATTCAGATTGTCATTCTTCAGTGATGATGGGATGCAGGGAGCTACAGCAGTCTTTCCTGTGTCTTTCTAGAATGTCTGGATAGCTTTTATGTCATCATAAATTTATGTTCCATTAGCACAAATCCTTCCCCATTGGAAAGGTGCACTAAAAGACATGTGCACATCATGAGGGTGTGAAGCCTTTAATGATGTCAACGAATATGATTTAGAACATACTAAAAGCAATATCCAGGTAAGGATGTAGCAGGGTTTCTTAAAAGAATATTTGGAAATGTTGCAACTAAGGAACATTTTGTTTGCTTTGTCTTTCTATTTTTGGTGAGAGTTGTTCAGCCAAAGGCCTCCCACACTTCAGCCTGTTCTATTCCTGTTTAGCAAAAGTTGTGAGATATTTTAAAATTATACAAATTTACAGAGAGCTGTTAGATAACAAATCTGGGAAGAGAGCACTTGGCTGGTCAGAGGTGTTATGATCACCATAGCTGCAGCTTAAATAGGGCCTTCATTGGGGCAAAGTGGCATAATCCATTTTACACCTGGAAAAAGGTCTTGGTTGGAGCAGATTAGTGTAATACTTTTTTGGATTACAGTTTCCAGAATCTTCTGGAAATTATAACCCAACATAATTGTAGTTTTGGACTAGCAGTTCCATGGGATTCTGACAATTACAATTGAAAAAGGTAATGTTTTCATGCTCTGGTAACCCTAAGAACATAATAATTTCCCTTCTGGATCAAACCAAGATCCATCTACATTGTGGAATGAAATCCAAGTGTCTTTACCCAAGAGTGAGAGCCAGCATGGTGCAGTGGTTTGCACTTTGGACTATGACCCTGGAGACCAGGGTTCGACTCACATCTGGGCCATGGAACCTCCCTGGTGACGTTGGACAAGTCACACATTCTCAGATTCAGAAAAATTGATTTAGGGTCACTATAAGTCAGAAACGATTTGAAGGCACACAACAACAACAAGTCAAGGAAGCCACAGTCTTAAGTCTGCAAGATCCAAGGAATGCAGCTGATGTCCAGGGGTTCTGGAGACCTCTCATTCATAGGGTCACTATAAGTCAAAGTCAACTTGATGGCAAACAACAACAATAACAACAATGAGTCATATTGATTTTGGTGGGAATTTTTCCCTAGTAAGTGTGATTAGAATTTTAGGCTTAGTCAAGGATTGTGCTTCCAGCAGTACTAGCATTCTCCATCAGATCATTGTACATGCCCTACCTATGTGTTCAAGGATTCCACTAGATGGATTGGGGTGTATTTCCTCATTCATTGCATTCTAGCATGCAGGGACAAATGATTTTAAATGTTTTCTCTCTGCTGGGCAGCATTATGGGCATTTTTCAATGGTTTTTCACACTTCCTGACTTTTTGAAAAAATCACTTGACCAAAGAAGTTAGATGGAAAACTTACACCATTTCTGCATGATGACGCTCTCCCATGTCATCCTGTTGCAATCCCAGCAGCACCTTTGCCAGGAAAGGAGCATGACAGGAATGCTCCCCTCCACACCCAGCCAGCTCCCCATGGAAGCAAGTGCGAGCGACATACGCCTGCCTTCTACAGCAGAGACAGACTCTTTCCATGCTGTGTTGGGGAAGGAAGTGCCTCCATTGTGCTTCCTGCCCTTCCACATGGCAGGTAAGGATGAAAGTGCTGTGCAATCATGGATGCTTAATGGATTTAATCCATTAAGCAAATATCTCATGATAATGATGGGTGGGAGTAAGATGGCAGTGGGACCCTGATGATGTTGTGCGGAAGCACAGCCCACAGACCGTTGCCACCCAATCACCATAGCAGGACTGCAGTGGCATGTGGAAATAGCCTTAGTTTTTGTGCAAAATCCAAAATGTTTGCACAAGAAACAGAATATTTCATGTAAGCTATCCTGTTTCCTTCATGAAAATAATAATTTTGCACAAGACCAGGCTGCTGGGTTTTTGCAGAAACATTTTTTTTTTGCCAAAAAAAGTTTTAAAATGTAAAAAAAATCTGCAGGTGATTGACCATTTTCTCTACCAGGGGGCCTTTCCCACTACACACTTATGGCACCTTTGACTGCCATGGTTCCATCCTACAGAATCCTATGTTTTATAGTTTTATGAAGTATTTAGAATTCTCTGCAAGAGAATTCTAGTGCCTCCCCAAACTACATTTCCCAGGACTCCATAGAATGCAGTCATGTTAAAAGGGATTTGAAGTGCTATAAGTATGTAATGTGAAAGGCCCTAGCTGTCTTAATGTGTCAAGTTACCTTTGCTGCTTGAGGATTAACAAAATTATGAATATTTTGCATACCTCTAGGATGGAGCTATAGTAGTGAAAGTAGTATTGAACCTCAGCCATTATTCAGTGTTGATATAGCCCCCAGCCAGTGCAAGGCTCACACTCATTTGTTAGTTCTAAGTTCATATTTTGTTAAGGATTTGACTGAATAAAGCATATCCAATTAAGACATAAAACAAATTTGGATTAAAAGATTATAAATGCAATTTAAAACATCTCAATAAAGCACAGCAATTACCCATTTCAAAGTTCTCATTGTAGAGGGAGTAGAGGATGATGCCTCCATGAAAATGTCATTTAGTATGTATGCACACGCATGTGCACACACACACCTGCATAATTATCAATAGCACAGAAAAAACAAGTTCAGATTGGTGCTAATAGCCACGTGTTTCCTAATGCCAATTGCCATTTGGGGTGGGTAACTTGATGGCTTTTGTGGACAGTCTATTTAGGGAGGAAAGGTTTAAATCTCTCCCTTCCTGTACACTGGGTCTGAATAATATTGGCCATTTCTGTACTAGATTGTTGTAGTGCTATTATTCTGCTTTCAACATCCTATAGAATCCTGGGGTTTGAAGTTTAGGGAGGGGCCTTAAAGACCCCTCCCTAAACTGCAAACCCTAGGGTTCCATAGGGTGTTGAAAGCAGAATAATAGCACTATAACAGTCCAGTGTGGAAATTTGTATTCTCCCCCCGACACACACACACACACACATAGGAAACATATAGCATGATTGTTGCATACCCTGCTGCCTGATTTGGTAGAGAAAGTTTGTTAACACCTTGTCATTCCACTTTTTCAGCTGCTTTCAAAACAGTCCCAGTTTCTCTCATCATACTTTTCCTGTTTGTCCTCAGCTTATTTTAATTGCTATAAATGAAGTTCAAAATGCAAAAGTAATTTGCACCCAGCTTAGCTTGGTGGAGAGGAGAAGAGGGTGCCCTTCCCAGTAGGCTCAGGTGAAACTGCTGCAGCCTCTCTCAGCTTTTGTGTGTTCTTCCCCATTAATAACTTCTGCCATCTTGACCACATTCTGACATTGCTTGGTCACACACGAGTCCTAGTTTTTATCTGTAAAATGTTGAAGGGCATGTGCTACCATTACATGTAGTTAGATTCTCAGTCTTATGAGATCCTATCCATACAGGATGGTACACATGAACAAGTGATGGCTGGGGAAAGAGACAAGATTAAATGTATTTAATAAGAAGCTGTGGAATAACTGCAAGGGAAAAATATGAAAATGTTTCCAGGCCTATCACTCTTTTTCAGCAGTCTTATTTCGAACTTCACATTAATTGCCTTCCTTTGAAATGTAACTGCTTTGTAAGTCTAATTAAGAGTGGGCCTAACCATGCTCGGTTCGGTTGAAACATGTGGGTGCTGCCATAGTAACAGTAAAGGAACACCAAGAAGAAGCTCTCTCTGATTAATGTAATTACACAGCATGTGTATATAACACCTTTAAACTTGCTGCTGCATGGAAAAGGAAGATGAAATGTCAGTATTATGTGTTGCATGTTTCCTAACTTTTCTGAAGAATACTGTTTGAACATACTAATGTGCATTATCAGCAGTTGCAGCTTGTTTTATTTTCTTTCACTTTGCAAACATTTTTGCATAGATAAGCAGAGCTAGAACAGATGGAATCAGACCAGTCTCTCTCTCTCTCTCTCTCTTTCTTTTTTTCTTTCTTTCTGTGTGCGCGCATGTGTGTGTGTGTCAGGATTTAATTTGTGTAGTGGTTCTGATTCAGTAAGTTCAGTGTGTTTACAGAGGGGCTCCAACGAACACATGGAGGAGTGCCACAGAGCTTTAGACCAAAATGATCTGGTCACTCAGGCTTTTCCATGATAGTTCATACTGTGGCTGTAGCATCTCAACAGCTGTGTAAAGTACTGATGTGCACTAATCATATTTACAATAAAGAAACTGAATTGATTATTCAAATATCATTTCCATTTAATTAAGTATATGTGGCATCAGAGTTTGAAAACTTATTTATATCTATTTGCCTAATTGTGTACTTATATGTTGTTGCTGCTGCTGTTGTTGTGTGCCTTCAACTCGTTTCCATATGGTGACCGTAAGGCAGGGTTTTCTGGGGGCTAAGAGTATATGATGTGCCCAAGGTCACCTCGTGGAGTTCCATGGCTGAGCGGGGAATGGAACCCTGGTACTCCTGGGTTGTGGTCCAATGCTCAAACCACTACAGAATGCTAGCTCTCCACTTGCTTATTCCTAATATGTAATACTGTACTAAGGCAGAAACTGGTTTTCTCCATTTCATTGTCCCTGCCCCTTTGCCATTTTCCTGGCCTTTGTGAATTCCCCTTGTTGTTTTGTCCAGAGCACATGCATAACTAAACCAGAGCTAATCTGGGCCAACCCTACCATTAGGCAACATGAGGTGGCTTGCTTCAGATAGCAGTTCCTAGAGACCACTAGAATAGCCTCAGAGCTATTTTCATGAACTCTTCTAGCTTTTGTCCTCTGTTGAGTGGTGTGTGTTTCACACAGGGTTGCCAGTTCAGAATCATCCCAAGTCCTGAGGTTTCCAGGCTAAAACCTGAAACCTAGAGACAGCCCTTGGTGATTTCATTAAGCATTATGAATTAAATATCAACCATAGTTGCTAGTAGCTTGTCATTCAAACACACACAGATGGCTGCATTAAGGTTTTCATAGGCCTAGGTACTCTTGTATTCAAATCCCTGTCTTGCCTTGATGTATTGCTGTTTTTGTAAGCCCTAAAATTTTCGTAGGTTGTAGGCACTGTGCTTAAAATGGATTATCTAGACACAGGCACAGACACACACACAGAGAGAGAACATATCGATCTGTTTGGAAATTAACACAGAAGTTTTAACTGAAGGGGCTGTTCCCGGATCAGATCAAATTAAAAGATGGTTTCTTTCCACTTACTTAGGGAGATGGGATAAGGAACATTTACTCTAGGCTACTTGCGTCTAGCCAGAAGGTGGATGAAGAGCAGAGTGAAGATGAACCCTGGCACTACTAGGACTGGAAAGGAAGAGGAAGCTGACCCCCTGAAAAGTCTTTGCAAGATGAAGCAATCAATCAGTCAATTAATCTGTGGAAAAGCTAACTGATGCTCTGCTAGCTGAACTGGAAATTTGCATGTAGTCCTTCCCTCTTGCTTGGAGCTGAGCTCAGCAAAATTAGATAATTGCAGCCTTGTCTCCTTCCTAGAGATGACCCACAAAAATTGGAGACTCAAGGCCAAGCCCTGAGATTTCAGAACCCTAGTTCCATACAACCTGTTCTGAGATGCCTAAAATGACCTGCTGATTTAAGCGTACTGGCAGGCAGTATCTCTTAGTCAGCATTGAAGCAAAAGTCAGCTATCTGTCCAGTTAACTATTGTACATGGACTAAGGGGGAGGCACCCTCTTATTTTTCATCTCAGGCACCTAAATAAACCCCAGGGCATAGTTAAACTGGGGAACTCATTGCTACATGATGTATTTATGGCTTCTAACTTGAACAACTTTAACAGAGGATAGAAAAAAAGTCATAGATATGAGAGCCAAAATGGCTAGTAGTCAGGATGGTATCTTTTCCAATACCAAAAGAAGCAAGCCTTTGTGTATCAGTGGTTGGAGCAGAAGAGACAGATGAGCTGCACCCATCTCCTTCTTGTAGGCTCCATAGGCGTCTGTTTGGTCACGGTATGAACAGGCCAGATATGTCTTCAGTATGATCCAGCATAGCTCTTTTTTTCCCTGTCAGTTTGATTTGACATCTTGCACTCTAATGTTATTTCAGCTTTCTGTCAGACACCCTAATTCCAATAAACAGAAGAACAAAAACCAGGTAACTAGGTTTTTGGGGTTTTTTGGCAATGCAGATTACAAGCGTGATTAAAGTCTTGCACTCCCCATGCTGTGGTCCCAATCTCTACTGTGTCCCCATGTTCATTTTCAGTATGAAAAGAAGATGTAGCAGATGGCTATGTCTTTAAAATAGCATAGTTGGAACTTTAATAATACACAACTCTGAAATAAGTTGAGTTGCCAGATCTTAGGGCTCGGCCCCCTTTCTCCAGTTCTCAAAGCAAGGGGAAGGACTCTAAGATGAAAGCACTGCCTTGAAATGAGTGTGCGTTTGTGTGCGTGTGTGTGCATGCATATGTGTGTGCATTTTCCTCATTATTCAGATTTGGTATAGGTTTTTTATTTGAATTGTACACCCTATGTATCTGCAGTTGATGCTTAAGGTCATGCTTAATGGCATGCTAAATGGCTCTAGGTGTCAGGTTTCGATGCTGAAATCTTAAGACCAAGGACAGTCCTGATTCAAGTAGTTTCCCTGAGAATGGATTTGTTTCGACAAGCAAATTTTCAGGTGTCTATCCTCAGGCAGGGACCATATTTGGACTTTTGGATTATTTTGTCTCTGGCTGAAGAATACTTCTCCAATTTTGCTTGACACAAACTTTATGATAACAAATTCTCATTTCAATGGTTAGTATTCCAGATAGTCCCTATTGTTAGCATATTCATCAAGATACAAGGGTTTTCCTCAAATTTTTATTACAGTTTTTTTATGCATATCTTGGAGTTCGTGGATTCTCCAGGAAGTAACCATTTTTTCACTTTGGGAATGTTGATTTAATGATGCCTTGTCAGCACTGATATCAACAGTAAAATATTTGAGACTATGTAATATAAAAATGAAATAAAAAAGAAACTCTATTAGATAACAGCCCTACACCCAAATCCTGGATGTGCGTGATTAAGCAAGAGCTATCCAATGCCTTGAATAGATTGTTAAACACAAAAAACAGGATAGAATTCCATTCAGTTGAATGAACTTCTTGAAATGAAAGGTCAGAGACAGGCTAATACAGCTAGTTTGGTTGAATTATTCATTGGAAATAAATTATCTGCTAAAGAAAGCTCCATTCTCCATGCTCATCAGCAGATCCAGACTTCTTCAGTTTAATTTTTATACCCAATAGTTCTGTTCATATGAATGAGCTCCAGAACTTTCTCAGAGGTTCACTGCTATTATTTGTTTAAAACTGTTGTTCTAGCAACATAGGGCTTTATGTTAAGCTCTGCAGTAAATAAACAGGAAATGATAGACTCTTGTCAGGAAACATTTACAATGAAGAATTGAGGTACATCATAAAATGGAATTAATATGGAGGACATGACTGTTGAACAGTCACAGGCTGCTTACTCTGATTAAGGTACACGGTCCCTTAAACCACAAGGTGATGAGAGTAATCTAATGACCAGTGCAGTTCTTTTTCTCAAAGGGAAGTTTCAGGATTCCACAGGATGGAACCACCAGTTTAAGTGGAATCATAGCATTGTAATTGTGTAGTGAGAAATTATTCCTACATCAGCATGAACTCAGCAAACTTTAAAACGCACGGGAGCTAATAAAATCTATCCAACTGTTTGCCAAATCCTAACAATAATGCAAGTCTGTTACAGAATGACTCCAGGAGGATGCTCTCCATTGGGAGAGAGGATAATCATCTGAATTCTACAAAAGATCACTGTCATCTAGTGCCATTAGTGTGCACTGTGTTTCATCCAGAACAAAGGGCTCACATTCTAAAATTCAACAGGGACAAAACGAGGGAAAGTGAGGCAGGGTTATTGTAGTTGCAGACATTTAGACCTTAGTCACCAGCTGCCTTACATCAGGGCATGGAAACAGAGGTGTGTAGCAAAGGTTCTTCCTCCCAGAGGATACTGAAGGAAGTAAGAGAAGTGGGATCATGCAGGTGTTCTGGAAAGGAGTTCCAAGCATGCAGGGCAAGAAAGGACAAACAACAGAGTCCTGTGCAGGAGGTTATTGTTAAGATTATTAATGATGGCCAAGATCCTATACTGCCAAATTAGTTATGAATGCATAACTAAGTATGTTTCCTTTCTCTCCCTCTAAAACCTACCTTAACAGTCTGGTGCTGCTCTGAGCATTGGGGATCTGTTCTGCCAGAGGTTGGGGCACAGCAGTATGATACTTCTAGCTCTCTCTTCCAAGCATTGAGCAGTGTGATAAAGAACTGTGACAGGGATCCTGCTTCTGATTGTCACAGCCTCACTCACTCACTTACTTCTGCATCCTGATTGGTAGTAGAACAGACTCCATCATTTGGAGCAGCTTGTTACTTCGGCCTAGGCCTACCTGGAGATAGCACTAGATATCACTTTGATATCAAACAATTCGGCTTTCCTTGCCACCCCACTCCACGTGTTTGCGAGGCCACCGGACAAGCATGCAAACAGGCATGGCGGATAATTGCTGGACATTCCATTCTCCACCCAGGCAGGCCAGATACAGCCAGTTCGTTGCTTCAGGGACCTCTCTGGCAAACACCTCATTACATATGTGCGATACTAACAAAAGCTTCCTGCCCCAAGCAGGCTACTGGATAAAGGTTGTGCCGTCCATTGGTAAGTGCTGCACATTTGCATACTGGCTACACTATTGTTAATTTGGCTCTGATTCCATCATGCAAAGTTGTGACCTTTCCGAGACATTGTCTTGCACCCAAAGCTCATTGTTTTTCCCTGAGTGAGGCATGGCCCGCAGTCACAGTTCACGCTATAAAAACCCCTGATTCCGAGACCTTCCTTGGATCGCTTGAACCACTCCAGAGTTCCATCCCGCCTTGCTGCTGCATTGCCTGGCAAGCTCCCTCAGCTAATCAAGCTGAGTCTCTTCTCCGCATCCCCGGTTTCTCTCACAAGGTCCAGGACGACGAGACAGGTGTCGTATCACCCATTTCCCTCTAAAAATCCCTATCCCCAATTCAATCTCTGATTCCTTAGTTGTCTGTGTGACTATGGTGTCTTTAATATTTGTCTGTATCCAATAAAATGTCACTTTTATTACTTTAAACCCGTCTGGCTGCTTGACTGACCTGACCCTGTAGACGCTGGGTTGCAAGATCCTGCTAAGTAACCCTGCCTCTCACTAGCATAAGTGAGTGCTCCAGCTAATTTTCCCCAAGATTGTGTTTTATTGTTTGATTATTTAGGTGTCCCTCCCAGGACCCCCAAATAACCGGGTTATAAGCTCCCTGATATTTAAAGCAGGATTCAGTGGGTGTTTAAGATTATGGCAACAGTGCCATGATCATGAATACATAGTAGAACTAAATAGACAGCAGATATGGATTCGTAACTCTAAGTTAGAAATTCATAACTGTAACACAAGATGCAAGTTGATAATAACGGCTTAATATTAAGTACATGGGGCTGCATAACACAAGTGCTTCTGCAGTGGCTATCCAGAATGCCTTCTGAGAATCATGATGGTTATTGGCAGTCTCACCCTTTTTTTCATGGTCATCTAGACTTTTCAGTCATCAGTTTATGCCAAATTACCATTTTGCACAATCCCGTTACAGTGTGTCTGGCAGCAATAAATTGTTTAGCAGCACCAAGCCATGAAGTTGTACCAGCCTTAACATTCTGGATTGGCACTCCATTGTAGATTTGATATTGGTCTGACTTAGAATCGTTGCTTTGTTATCTGGGGCAGTTGTTCATAGGTTTGAGCTATGTACCAAATACTTATTTAATTAGCCCATCAATTGAATTGACTGCCCCCTAACGAGATACCATAGTCCTGATTAATAGCAGTTTCCTGCAAGTCAACCAAATTATAAAGCAAACTGTAGGTAAAGAAATATAAATTATCAGTCCTCTTACTTATTTGTGTCCCACGTGGTCTTCATTGCTTAACATGCTATTGAAATTCTTCACTGCATATTTTGCCTTGGGCATGAATCCATGTCTAAACATCTAAATTTCTAAATTTCTCCTAAAACTCCTAATCTTTCATTGTAAAACAGCTGTTTGTTTTCACACTTGCCTCTTTTCTATAGAACTGGCCTCATTCGTTCATTCATTCATTCATTCACTCAGTTATAACAGAATCCAGATGCTACTACGAAACACCTGCATACTAACGTTTTCAACACTGTTCCAATAGACCTTGTTTCGGTAATTATTTTCCTGACATAAAAAAGATTTGTGAGACCATTTTACCAGCGTGGACTGGCAAAACACTATTGAGTCATCAAGCAGGTGGTGTGGTGCAGGATGAAGATGGTAAGAACATCTCTGCTTCTTTTACTTCTGACCCACAAACTGCCTTGCATCTTTGTGTGTGTGTGTGTGTCTGTAAAATTAAACTAGGCTTTATGCAGCAGATCAACAAGCCTTTGGATCAGGGATGGAGAACCTGTGGCACTCCAATTTGTTTCCAGTTCTCCAGAGCCTCAGCTGGCTTGGCAAGTGATAGTGGTGGTGTCAAATTTCATCAACATCTGGAGGGCCATAGATACTCCACACTTGTCTTAGACAACAATGTCTCCTTTCTGCAATACTCGAGAGGAGGAAGAGTCTGCCACACAACCTCAAATAAGTATGGACATTTGGGTAAGTGCATTTGCAGACCTTCTGGTCCCCCTTCAGTTATACTGAAATCATTGCCCAAATTCTCTTGACTACCTACCTTCCCTTCCTCGCCTAATCCCCAACACCACAACACACATCCAGGAAGATTTTCTTAACTCAACTCTGGGGTAAAGGAAAAAGTTAGGAACTGGTAACAACAAGGCTTGGACTTCAGTAGCCAAATACTCTAGGAAAGCCAGGCATCATCCCAGATTTCTCTTATCTGCTGGCTTGTTAAAAGAGAGGAAATTCTACTTTATTTCATTTTAGTAATTAACAACAAGAGAGTCAGTGTTGCATAGTGGCTTGAATGTTGGGGTAAGATTTGGGAAACAAGGGTTCAAGTCTCTGCTCAGTCATGGGCCATTTCTGCACTACACTGTTATAATGCTATTATTCCACTTTCAACATCCCATGGAATCCTGCGGCTTGCAGTTTAGGGAGGGACATTTAGAATTCTTGGCCAGAGAATTCTTTGGCCCCAGTAAATTACAAACCTCAGAATTCCACAGGATGTTGAAAGTGGAATAAAAGCCCTGTAACAGTGTAGTGTGGAAAGAGCCATAGAAACCTAGAATGTGAACTTGGGCAAGCTACACACTCTCAGCCTACAAGGAAAGCAGTGGCAAACCTCTTCTGAATAAATCTTGCCAAGAAAACCCCATGATAGAGTCACTTTAAGGTTTTTATAAGTCTAAAGTGACTTGAAGGCACACAGCAGCAGCAACAACAAAAAAACAACCACCACCAATTGTTCAGACATTTTGTTCTATGATTTTCGCCACTGATGCTTTTGTTGTGGGGTTGCAATTCTTCAGTAACACTAAGGGAAGAGCAGGGAAGTTACTTTTTGATCACAGCGCCTAGAATAGCTCAGCTCTCATGGTCCCTGGCCATAATAGCTAGAAAATTCTGGGAGAGGTAATCCATAAAAATGGTTTTCACTCTCTGTTTCAGCGTTAAAGAGCTCCCAGACAGAAAGATTTTTTACATCATTTTCCTCTGGATCTTCTGGCTGCCAAAATCACTGACTCTCTAAACTCTAAAGGTTGGAGACTGGCCCAAGAGGAAAACAGTGGAAGTTCCCTTCCATTCCTGCTGTCAATGCTATAAAAACAGACAGTGTTTCGTGATGCTCTCTGGTGAATAACAGCATGTCTTTTTTGCATAGAGTATAATCTAATTAAAAGAAAAAAAATCCCAGTTCATTTTCAGAATTTTAAATTAGCCATTATCATGGTTCACCATTTTCTGTTCTTCTTTGCTTTCTCTTCTGCGGGAACTGAATTCTGAGTTAATTTGAGCCTCTTGTACTTGCCATGATAGTTTTAGGTATGCGGGTAGACAGTAGCTCCATGTCAATAGATCAGTGGATCCAGTATAAATTTCATTCTGAACTTTATAATATCTAAGATGCTAGACTCTACCTGAAAAACAGGTTCAGCATCTTTGGAGAGTTTATTTAAAGTCCAGACTTTTTGGAAAAAATTCACCACCCCACTGACATGGAAGTCATCAGCCACCACTATAGTTAGGTGAAACCCCTTCCCCAGCCAGCATGGAAGACAAAAAAAACTTTTGACGGGTGTGTCTCATCTGATGTGCTTTCCTGCTGCCAGGGAGCCTCAAAAAGCTAATACACCTAGAATACATGCTGGCATTTGATTCCCCTTCATCCTTCCCTGCCACCATTGCTGTCACAGTAGCCAAGTAAGCTGACTGCTGGGGCAGGAGAGTAGTTCTCCTTCACCTTGGCTTGTAACTTGAGTAGAAAAGAATTGTTGAGAGAAGAAGCTGTTCTGAGTATGAGCACATTTTATGAGTCAAATTTATGTTCTAAGATGGGCAGTTCTCAGGTTAGGTGACATCACTTGCCTTGTGAGGATGCATGTACTTAGTCTATTTATATTTTGTTTTCCATGAAGACACAGATGTTGGAAATGAATTTGTCTAATTTCTTGGCAATCATCTTCTATTCATAAAAATCACTCTGCTTATGTTCTGAAAGCAATGAGCTTGGGTTGAGCAAATCCACTGACTTTACCAAGTGGTCAACCCAATGTTATTTGGGTTCCGTTAGCTTTTACCACTGCAAAGTCACATGGTTTTCTAGAAAGTGCTGATTTAACGTTAAGCCCAGCACCCTTTCACATTGTATGATTATGGAACTATGATTCCAGTTTACATACCATGCAGGCATTCCATGGAATCCTAGAATAGCAGAGATTTTTAGTGCCTCACCAAATTGTATAGTATGAAAGGCCACAGGAAACTGAGCTGAAAAGCAGGGAGTTCTCACTTTGAATCTTCTTGCCTATGCCATGAATTCACCTCATGGTCTTAGACAAGCAACATTCTCTCAGCCTCCTTCTCTCATCCATAGCACGGGATGAGGCAGGATAATAATACTGATTAACAGAGCAATGTTGCAAGGATTGGAACAAATTATGTATGTGAAGTTCTTCAAAGACATGAATGTGCTGTACTAATATGGGAGGTTTCCAGAAACAGTAAAGATTGCTGTTGGCTACCCAATTTTCTGATGTAGCTCTCAGATTTTTTAAAAAACAACCAGATTACATTTCTGTTGTCCTGGAGCATTTGGTGGTAATTTCCAGCATCACCAGAAACATTTTATTCCCACCCAGAGGGTTTTAAAATAAATCCAGAATGCATCACAGAAAAACAAACAAGTGAAAGGACTTGTATGGGTCAATTCATACTAGGTTTCTTGGCCATTTCTCCTCCTCATTTGATGAAAGGAAGAACAGAGACCTTTCTAACAGTACACAGAGATGTTTGAACACTATTCCTTTAAAATGGAAAGCATGGGCAGAACCACATCCAGCACCAATAGCAAGCAAAGGCACTGCATAATGATTGGCCAAATAGCCTACAGAATCATGAAATCTGAAGATTATTGTCCATTGCCTAAAATAAATTTGTTTTCACATGGGAATTTTCTTTTTTCTAGATTTTGCCATGGATTTCATCAAACATTTTTGCAATATTTGTTGTTTGATTACAAGTCATGAGACCTGTGGCCATCACAGTAAATTAATTTGATCAACAGAGGCAAAGAAGGGAGCCTGGTGAGGTCCAACCAGCTGACATGATCAGGAAGTATTTGGTCCCATAAATTTTTGTACCAATCTGGGTCTTAAAGGAAGCTTTCTCACTTGAAAGTACCAAAATGGGATCTGGGTCAAAGAAGAGATACCTAACTGCACAGATGTTGGATGCTTTGGGCCTCATTGTGAGACTCTGAAATAATTATCTGGCCAGTACAACGACTGCATTAAAGGTATTTCTAGAGATCATCATTGTCTGGAGTCTAAGAATATTTGATATCTATATCAACCAGAGTACAGCATAGCCAATGAAATATGAGCTTATGACAGGAAAAAAAATGAAAACTTGCATTTATTGTTTCATGAAATCCATCTTGGAATAGGAAAGGAGGCAGACAAAAGATTACCTAAATTTTATTAGAAGAGCCCCTAAAAGATGGCTCTTATATGTGGATATAAGCCATCCTGAAGCAGGACCCTCATGGATGCTCCCTTCCCAGACAAAGGGAGACAAAAAGCTAACTAATTTTGGAAGAAGTGGGGTATGGCTCTGCAAGAAGAAAGGAAGCAAAAGGCTTGAGTACATAGATCAAAGAAGGAAACAAGTGAAATAAAAGGGCAGTCATGCTCTCTAGAATTCCTTTTCACTAATCACTATGAGTGCTGATGCCTCTTTGCTACACATGCCAACTAGGCAAGTGTGAATTGATGAATCTCAAATCACATAGTACCTGTAGGCTCCAGCACTATTATATGGAAGCTGAAAAACAGTTCCATACATTTCTCTCAAGGAGCTGGTTGTTACTGATGTTACCACCGTGTCCTGGCCTGGCCTTTGGTGAACCAATGATATCATTTTGATATTGCAATTCGGCCCTACTCTGCCCCCAGCCAAGCCCACCGAACAAGCGCAAAGCTAGGCATGGCTACTACTTGCTGCTCCCACCAAACCAAGCCAGATATTGCCAGATATGCTTTAGGGGACCTCCCAAAACAAATACCTTCATTACAAATGCACGCTACCACAAAGAGACCCTCTGCCCTGAGAGGACACCCTGGTGAGCTAGGTACTTAACTGCCGAGCTAGCCACATCTACGTACCAGCCATACCGTTGTCAATTCAGACTTTAACTCCATTGTGCAAATTCTGACCTTTCAGAGGCTTTGTCTCCAAACCAAAACTTATTGTTTTTGCTCAAGACCAGACTAGCCTGCGGTCGTTCTTTCCCCAATAAATATCCCTCGCTCTGAGAGCTCTTCGGAGCTCTCGGCGGATCACTTGGATTTCATTCTGCCTTGCTGCCGCTCGGTTCAGCAGATTCCCCTCGGCCGCCACGCCGGGTCTCCTCTTCTTCAATTGGCTTCCCCAGGACTGCAGGACAGGTGGAGTATCACCCATTCCCCTTGAACTCTATTTTCCTTTTCTAGTTAGGAGTGTGTTTGTGCTTTTCTTTAATAACTGTTTAATAAATCTTAATTGTTGTTTGAACTATTTGCCTCCTCACTGACCTGACGCTGTAGACATAGGGTAAAAGATCCTGCTGCGTTACCTGCCTCTTGTTAGCCAAGAGAGTGCTCCAGCTAATTTTCCCCATCTTGCTAGGTTTGCTTGGTTATTTGGGCGCCCCTCCCGGGACCCCCAATTCACAGGGTAACAACTGATGTTTTGTTAAAGAAAAATACAAAAACTATTTAATACCTGGAACAAGCCTTTGAAGACTGATTCTTTGGAGATTTGGTGTCACATTTCATTATATTCTCATGACTTCTCATGGAGACACTTAGAGGTAACATCTCAGATACACAGGACAGGTTCCACAGAACATGAGCAGTTTGTGGGTCATTAAGTAGTTCAAATAGTTTCTAATGCCCTGGCCCAAGAAAAATTAGACTGGCAAGGTTAAATTTTGAATTCATATCACTATAGATTTTGATTCTTTGCCCATCATTTTAATATGTTCTCGGAACAGTTCTTGTGCTCTTTCTGAGTCAGATGGTCAGAGATCTGGGAGCTCAGAAGGAAGGAATTCTATAAGCAATTGAAGGCAAGCTTTCCTGAAGAATTACCATGCTGTGAAAATCTACTGAAATAGTTCTGAATAGCCCATGTATCTATATCTCTAAATAAACGTTCCAGAAAACATCTATTGACTGTTTAGATAACTTGCCAATATGCTGGGTACATAGCTAAGCTAAATTTGGATCAGTGAACAGAGGTAGAGCAATAGAGCTTGTTCTTGGCCCTGACACAAAATAAACATTAAAGCTTTGAGGTTATTATAAACTCTTCTCCTTCTAGAGTTGTTTCCATTAAACAATTAGCCACCGCTTTTACAGTGTTTCAGGTAAATGAATGAACAAAATCCCACAAACAAAATGAAAAGAGAACCCTGTGCATACTTATAGCAGTGGGATCTATCTGGCTAAAGTATAAGTGGCTTGATCGGGACTGCAATGAATTGTTTCCCATTTATGGCCAGATTAATTGGTAGTTTGTATTTATTCCATTCAATAGACAATTTACTGTTACCTAAGACAATTTCTTAATCATTCAGTACAGTTCCCTTCTTGATCAGGGAATCAAGAAAATGAAGTATGACCAAAGGAACCTTATAGATAGACTTATATAGTCTGTGAGTACAGGGAATTTTTTCATGGATATTATTTTGCCTAGCCATAGTTTTTCTCAGGTTCCTAGAGCTTCAGAAGATTTATTGAATGAAATGGAGAAAGGAAGGTATAAGTCTGGCAAGAAAAAGCTAACAAGACACATGGTCCACAGAGGCCTTACATAGGGTGCCCTAGTAGACTTTTCAGAAAGAGGAAGATAACTCTCAATACAGTTGCTAAAAAAACAGCAAGTACAGTTGAGCTTGGTATAGGAGCCTTAGCACTATATCTAATTACCTTTTCATGACAGTGGGACAACTTTGCCCAGTTGAATGGGGAGGAGGAATTTCCTCTCTTTCTGTGTCCCTTGCATAGAATCATAGAGCTGGAAGAGACTACAAGGGCCATTGAGTCCAACCCCCTGTCATACAGCATTCCCAAGCATTTCCAACAGATGGCCATCCAGGCTCTGTCTAAAAATATCCAAAGGAGGAGACTCCCCCACACTCCAAGGAGCACATTCCACCAGCAAGCTGCTGTTACCATCAGGAAGCTCTTCCTCATGTTTCGATGGAGTCTCTTTTCTTGAACTTTGAAGCCATTGCTCCCTGTTCTAGAAGAACAGAAGAAAATCAGTCTTGCTTCATCCTTCATATGACATCCCTTCAAATATTTAAACATAGCTATCATGTCACTTCTTAACCTTCTCTTCTCCAGGTTAAACATACCCAACTCTCTAAGCCACTCCTCATAGGTCATGATGTCCAAGTCTTTTACCATTTTGGTCACCCTCCTCTGGACACGTTCCAGCTTGTCAGTATCCTTCCTGAACTGTGGTGCCCAGAACTGGACACAGTATTCCAGGCTGAGTCTGACCAAGGTAGAACAGAGTGGTACTATTACTTCCCTTGAGCAAGACACTATATTTCCATTGATGCAGCCCAGAATTGCATAGGCTTTATTTGCCACTGCATTACACTGCTTACTTATGTTCAGCTTATCATCTACTAAGACTCCTAGATCCCTTTCACATATACTGTGGTCAAGCCAGGTGTCACCCATCTTATATTTGTGCATTTCATTTTTTCTGCCCAGTAGTACCTTACACTTCTCCATGTTGCAATTCATATTGTTAATTTTGACCTAGCTCTCTAGTCTGTTAAGATCATTTTAAATTCTGATCCTGTCCTCAGGAATGTTAACTACCCCTCCTAATTTGGTGACATCTGCAAATTTGACAAGAATGCTCTCTATTGCCTCATCCAAATCATTGACAAAGATGTTAAATAGCACTGGGCCCAGGACAGAATCCTGTGGCATCCTACTAGTCATTTCATGGTCTTCCATGGCTGGGATTTGAACCCGGATCTCCAGGGTCTTAGTCCAGTGCTCAGACCACTACACCACACTGGCTTTCAGATATGGAATAAACAAATCCAATCTGCTCTGTTCTTTTTAAGCAGACATTCTGATTTTAGCAAGCAGACATTCTGATTTTAGCAAGCACAATTGGATTTTGGAGAGATAAGGCACAGGCAAGAAGAGGTGAGCTCAATACATCATATTGCCAAGCCAAAGAATTTTTGGAAATAAATATAACGACAACATTGGATGTGCTTGGCATACCAATCGGGTTAAACGTTACTCTGCAGAGGAAAGTGCCTCTTGATTATTCAAGACCCACACTACTAAAAATAATGTGTGTCTGGCAGCTAAGCTTTAAATCCTGACTTTAAAAGTTCGACAATCAAGGCTGCTTGCTAATAACGGTGGCTGTTAGATTAGAGACCCAATTGCCATTTGGAGGGAGGGAAACCTCATAATATGTATTCCTTTACTGTTACTCCATAGACACAATCTTATTGGCTGCAGCTTCCCTTCATCTCAAAAGAGCTCGCATAGAGAGGACATTGCAGCCCCACATCATGCATATTTGGTATTAAAATTTCATTTCTGAGATTTTAGAAGATGGAGGACACAACCATCCTGACATGATTGCTAAAATACTCAACTTTAATCAATCTTTTATAACTCAAAAATACTCATGTGGTCTGCATTCTAAGGACCTAAGAATGTAAGATTCTCACATGAATTATGTACACTGGAGCCTTAAAAAACTCTTAATGACAAGTGAATAATGTAGAGTGGAAATCAGAAGCTTGCATGTACACCACCTTAATTCTAGCCAGGCACTTAGGCATCAGTACTATAGTTAACGAACACACTGAAAAAAATCCCAGTGACTTGCGTAGTGTGAGGCCCTTTCTACAGCTTACTAGGTCCTGGCTGCATCCCATAGGGATCTCAGTAGAGACTCTCCCGGCCATGCTCCCCTCCATACCCACTGCCTCCATGAATGGAGGAAGCAGAATGGCACTACCTCTTCTTTCTGCAGTGCATCCAGGCACTGGCCATTTCCACACGAGACTGTTATAGCGCGATGATTCCACTTTCAACCTCCTATGGAATCCTGGGGTTTGCAGTTTTGGGAGGGGCCGGTCAGCTTCTACTTTGCCAGTTGTTGAAGGACCCAGATTTAATCACAGGCATCATGAGTTAAAAAGACCGGCTAATGTGAAAGGCTTCTCTACCTGAGAGCTTGGAGAACTGCTGCCAGAGTTAATAGTGGACTTGATGGGAACATGGTCTGACCTCGTTTAAACCTGATTCCTATGTTCCTAATTTTTTTATTGTTATTTTTATCTTGCTGGTTTTGCTATAGTACATCCATAGCCTCTGAGATATTAATAGATACAAAGCCAAGGTTACAGACCCATTAATATCAACTGCCTGCAGCAGGATTGCAGGCTGCATCAGGCACGAGAAAAGTGAAGAACTAAATGAGAAAGCTGGGAAGTTTGCTTAGGGTTAGTGGAAGTGGCAGTGATGGCATCTCTGGGATGCTCTCATGGTTGGACAGGCTTGTATTCCTTGTCCTTCCTTAGGAATAATGATGGTTGTAGTCCAACACATCTGGGGGAAGCCAGGTTGGGAATGTCTGGCCTGAAGGTAGCACTAATAGTATGTTTTAGGGAGAGCCTCTAGTATTTATTAGACTGTCTCCCCTAAGCGATGCAAAATATCACTGCCTAACATGCCCACAGTAGGTGAAGAACAGGAACTAAGATGGGCTAAGAAGTGAATTTAAAAAAGAGATAAGGGTAGGGTGAAATACTGAAGGCACAGTTTCAAGCAGTTCTAATGAGGAGGAAAAATGAGAGGTGTCTAAAGATTCTTTTATGATTCATAATTTCTCTTTTCATTACAGGTGGAACAATTTTTCACAGCTGGGTTAGGGCATAAGCTATGATCACTTTATATATCAAACCAGTGTACAGGACAGAGATAAAGGCAATACTGCAATCTGATATACCAATGCAGAGAAGTATATCTCCCATCTACCATATGTAATGGGAAGAAAAATATCTTGATGTGGAGCCCAGAAAACTGTTTAAGATGGAAGGGTTGCAAACAGTCCAATGCTACATTAAATATTAAATGCAAGTAGATGCCAGCTGAAAAGGCACAGTTTGTTGATATTATAAAATGAACTGGAAGCTTACTTCTTAGGGCTCAGACTCTTTCTGTGAACCTCAGTCCTCCCTCTGTCTCACCCCATTAACATTCAGGTCATTCTGTCTCCTACTTCCACAGCAAAGCTCTTTTACAAAGGCACAGCAAGCAAGATAGTACAACTAGTTGCTCAGCCCCAGAAAATGGCAGTGCACGTCTTTTGTCGATTAGCCTTGGACACAAAAGGACTTCCTACTTCTTTGCTGGTTGTCTGATCATTATGGGAGAAGTCTGATAATCTTTTGTGATGGAATCCACAGAAGAAACTGGAGACACATCTCAAGATGCTCAGAAGATTGCGGGGTGTTTTTTCTTTTTCTTTTTTTAAGTAAGGAAAGTCCAATGCATTTTGACCTCTTTATACTCTTAAGGCCTTCTCCAAGGGCTTTTATGATTTTGTATAACCCATGAAGAAGACCCTAAGAGTCCATAGAGGCTGAAATGCATCTGTCTTACTAACAAAACAACCATCTTTTGAGCATCTTGAGATGTCTCATAATCTCTTCAGACAATTTTAGCTAGTCTGTCACAGAATGCTGGGAGATGTGGGACAGAGAAGAAAGGGGGAGGAGCTAGACTGCTGAGACTACAGTGGTGCAGCTCGGCTCCAGATTTTCTGAAGCACCATACAGTAGGCCCTCAGCATCCACTGGGGTTTGGTTCCAGGATCTCCCATGGATACCAAAATCCATAGATACTCAAGTCCCATTATATACAATGGTGTAGTACAATGGTGTCACTCATATACAATGGTGAACAACTCATTTTTTGAATATTTTTGAGCTGTGACTGGTTGAATCCATGGGTGCAGAATCCTTGCACATGGAGAGCTGACTGTATCTCCCTATATGACCCTGCTTGAGTTTTGAGATCTTTAGGGAAACACTTCTCTTGGTTCTACCATCTTTACTGGCATGTTTGGCGAGGACAAAAGAGAGGCCCTCTCAGTGGCTGCTTTCAGGCTGTGGAAATCATTTCCATGGAAGGTTATGTGATGTTTTCTTTGCTCTCTTTCCACCAAGAGACAAACAGGTTTTTTATTCTGACAGATTTGGAGCCTTTAACTGGCTGCTGTAGCATAGTCTTTCAGTGAGGTGTTGCACTCTCCATTTCCTGTTATGTTTTTAATGCTTTTCATCTGTTTTAATTCAGTGTCTGGTTTTAATATAATAGTGTACTGAATTGGTTTTAATTTTTTTCTTTAATGTTATAACATAAATTTTAATCCAATTTATAAGCTGTCCTGGGTTCTGCACTTGCAGAAAAGTAGGATAAAAATAGATAGATAGACAGATAGATAGACAGACAAGACAGGAATTTCACAGTTTGTTACTTCCTTGCAGAACTCCTGGCAAAACTTGAGCAATTTGATCTTTGAACAAGACTTTGTCCTTTGAGCAGTTCTAAAGTATTTATGTGAGCAGCTTGTTCACCAGCACTGGAGTACTTTCTCCTCTCCTAGAAATATTAGCACCCATAGCCTACTTATTTATTTGCTTATTTATATCTCTCCTTTCCACCAGTGAGCTGAAAAGCAGAGTATATAGCATTCACCTGCACCTCCCCTTTTCCTCACAACACCAACCTTCTCAGTGGCTGATCCCAACTTGTGGACATGCCTCCCATGGAAGGCTCAGTTGGCCTTTCCTTTTTATTCTCCTTCTGCTAGAAGGCAAAGATTTTGGCCAGTATTCTGTATGCTTGTATGAGTATACTTATATGAGTATACTTATCTAAGTAACCTCTCCAAGGCCTTTTCCACAGAACAATGCTCTCCTACATCATCCCATCACAATCCTGGCAGTGCCTCTGCTACAATGGGAGCATCCCCAGCACTCCTCTCTGCACACAACTGGCTGCCTGTGGAAGGGAGTGTGACGGACATGCTCCATCCTTTTGGACTGCAGCTGGCCTTCTTCTCATGCTGTTGCTTCTGGCCCTTCTGCATGATCAGTTGCAACAGAAGGCTCACGGGATGGGGAGTCATTGATAGAGTTTCTCCATCAATGATATAGCCTATGATCATGCTGGCTGGTGACTCAAGAAAGGCAGGACCATGATGACATCATGCATAAGCATAATCGCTGTCCTGACCCTCTCACATCCCCATGCCAGGACACCACCGTCATGCAGAAAGGGCCCTGTCTAGATTTATTCACATGTAACCATCTAGTATCCACAATTGCTATTTGATTTGTGATACTATTGCCACAATCGTAATTCCCCACCACAACCTACTTTACAAGGCATCAGCTGCATGGGGACTAGAAGGTCCATTCTGCCAGCAAACAAGGGCCCTTTTCACACGGTGTTTCCAATGCGAAAGGGTCCCTTCAGCGTTGCGTAAATGTGAGGAGCGGTCCACATGAGGCACTCACATTTGCGCGACGCTAAAGGGCCTGACGCGGACCGTGCATGCATTTTTTCATTTTCGGCTTGAAGCCAAAAATGGCGCGCGGTCATGCATCGCTCCGGGGCCCCGTGCGCACTTACCTTGTGTGCGGAGCCTTGGGAGCTGGGCCGGCCATGCTTCCTGTCCAGTGCAGCCTGAAAAGGTCCCAGGCTGCACTGCGAAAGGAAGAGGCGGGGCTCTTGCATGAGCGGAAGCTCGTGCAGAGCCGAAGAAGCAGGGAAGCGAGAGCCTTCCTCCAGAGGCTGCTCGCATGAGCCCTGCACTCCAGCACCACGAAAAGGTAAGGTGCAAAAAGGGTCAAGGTTTTGGTGAACAACATTTCAGTCAGCTTTGGGTGGGGCCAAGAAAGGTTACTTAGTTAAGTATACTTAATTAACTAAGAACTCAGTATACTTAGTTAACTTAGGCCTTTTCCACATGGAGCGAGGGAATCGCCCCGTGTGGTCCTCACTGGACCTGTGTGCTCCATGTGCAGGTTTAGGCTGGTCCAGAGCAGTGCGTGGCCACGGTCCGCACTGCTCCGGGGATGGAAATGGCAGCTTCTGGTTGGTGGATGCTCTCCCCCAATCAGTGAAGCTCGCCAGCCTAAAGCTGGCCCTCGGCAGATCTGCAGGCTGCAAATCTGCACCAGAGCGCAGCCACGGAGTGGCGCGCTCTGTGCTTTGAAAGACCTGTTTTAAGTGGTCTTTCAAAAGCACACTGAATGACCACTTTGGGTCATTCCAGAGCAGGCTGAGGTCCAGAACTACACAAAGTAGTCCGGACCCAGTCTGCTCCCAGGTGTAGACATCCTCTCTGGAGGACGCTCTGCACCATTTTAAAAACCCCATGCGGAAAAGGTCTTAGTTAACTAGGACCCTTTTCGCACGGGCTTTCTCTCGCGAAATAGCCCCATGTGCCTCGCGGGAGTGGGAGCGTCGCTGCACACGACGCACTCCCACTTCCGCAGCGCTCATGGGGCTGAAGCGGCGCTCGCGCGTATTTTTTTTTCGGCTTCAAGCCGAAAATAAACGGCGCTCGTGCAAGGCTCCCGGCGGCGCTCCACACTTACCGGAGTGCGGAGCACCGTCGCAGGTGGGCCTGTCATGCTTCCTCCCCACTTCCTCCCCCAGCTCCGCCTACAGCTCCCAGCGAGCGCTGCAGAAGCTGGGGGCATGGCTGAAGAGCGCCCGTCATGGAAGAAGATGCCAGGTGCAGAACACAGGTGTGGGGGAAGCGGCGGCCTTTCGGGAGAGGTTTGTTGCGTGAGCCGCTCTTCCCCCTCGCGCAAGCGCTGGCGCTGAGAAAAGGGCCTAAGTAGTGATACAGATTACCGTTCTTTAATAATTAGGCAAGCTTTTGGCATTTATGTTATTGCAACAGAAGGATCTTTTAATTTTTTTTTACTGTGTTCTAATGTGCTTTTAATTGTTGTAATTTAATGTTTCAATGGAACTGTTTGATGCCTTTTAGACTTTGTTATCAAATAAGTTTTAAGTGTATTTAACTTTTTGTTCTTAACTTGATGTCATATTGAAGATGGAGCAAACTTGTTTTCTGCTACTCCAGAAACTAAAACATGGAGCAATGGATTCAAACTTGTTGTTGTTATGTGCCTTCATGTTGCTTCCAACATCCTAGGAGAAGGCCAAATATTAAAAATACAAACAAACAAACAAGTGAGGTAGATCAGGTTGAGAAAGAGTGGTTATACAGTGTGGTCATGATTCAGGCCCTTTTCGCACAGTATTTACCATGCGAAAGGGCCCCTGGAGCGTCGCACAACTGCAAGGAGAGGTCCATATGACGCACTCACAATCACGCGATGCTCCAGGGCCTGGCAGGCGCTGATCATGCACTATTTCATTTTTGGCTTTGAGCCAAAAATGGTGCGTGATCATGCATTACTCCAGGGCCCCGCGCGCACTTGCCGTTCGTGCAGAGCTCCGGAGCTGCAGTGCTCATGCTTCCTGCCCAGGCTGCACTATGGAAGGATGAAGAGGGGCTCTCGTGCTACCTACTCGCAAGCACACAGCAGCTGCAGAGCTGAAGCAATGAAGATGCGAGAGCCTCTCGCAAAAGGCTGCTTGCCCAATCCCCACACCCCAGTTCCACAAAAAGGTCTGGGAACTTGAACTACCATCTCCCAAATTCCAGTGTAATATTCTAATCACTGCATCACAGTGCCTCAACTACAGAACTTTCAGCCAGTTGTTAGTCTCAAACAGAGTACATCCATTGAATCATGGGAACTTGGTAAGTTGACACTTACATAAAATTCTATTGATTCTGTGGATCTGCTCTAGTTGGGACTAGCAGTTGGATGTACACCTAGGTTATTTCTTTGTAGTTAGGATTTATATCTCAGCAAACTGAAAACCAGATGTAATCACTTTTGTAATCACAATAGTTTGGGAATAAACATCTGTGATTATTCCAAAAGCTATACATTACAGCATATGTCAAACACATGCTGATTCTCCTTGCCTACAGACTCTGATAAATATCAAGATAATTTAAGTGCCTCGACAAGTTTTTGATATTGGCTAAAATATTTGATTGACTGTTTCCAGTTAGATTTTTCAAGTGCAATTATGTGAGCTTATCCTATCTCTTTTATTTTATTCCAAAAAGCAGTGGGAATTGGATTATTCAGAGAAATGATGAGGACTAGTGCTACCACCAGTGATGAAACAGTTATGTATGAACTAAAGGAAAAGGAAAGTGTCATGGAATGGTCAGAGAACACACCAGACAAGAAGGTAGACAATCATTTTGCTCTCTTCAATACAGTGGTGGAGCTTGGAGTGGGGGGGAGGGAGGGGCGGGGCTATGGCAGGAGAGGTGTGGCCATTGTCCATGGGGGCATGGCCAGGGTGCACAGGGGCATGACCAGGGCACATGGGGGGTGGCTACAAGCTGGGACACTCCAAAAAATTGCCCCCTGGGGCAAATCATCCTCCCGTCCCTATGCCACTGCTTCAATAGGAAACTCCTGGCTCTGTCCAGATACTGTTAAGTCCATCCCACATTGTGAGGGTTTCTGGTTTCACAGTGGTGCTTCTCTGTCATCACTGGTTTGGATGTCTAGCCTTTTCTGTTCATGTCTGTGTTACTTCGGTGGGGAAACCCTATCCTGGGGTCTACAATTTTGATATTAAAATATAGCTCTGTGTGCCATAAGAGGTTCCCCAAAGGAGCACATAGGCAGGCACAGCTGAAAGACCGAAAACAAGGTCAGACCAATAAAATTCCCATCATGTAGCTCCAGGAAAACCTCAAGAGAAACAAATCCAAACTAAACAAAAGGTCCTCCACCCTGAGATGCCAACTTGAAGGGACTAACATGTCTGCCCCAAGTTGAGCAAATAGCCCATCAAGCAGGGACTAAAAGTGAGGTCCAGAAACCCAATAATCCCATCACGCAAAGGAAATTACTAATGTGAAGCTTTGTGCCCACTGCAGCTCCCATTGTTCTCCCTGGGAAAGGATTAGCCCTCCAGGTACTTTTTCACCTATAAATAGTCCCCGATTTTGAGCACCTCTTGGGATTGCTCCCAGTCTTCCAGGCTGACCGTCACTCCATCTGCCGAGCAATCCCCTCAGCCCCCTCCACGCTGGCCCCTACATCTTCGCTGCCTTCTCGGACCTTGGACTTCAGGACAAGGTGTAGTATGACCCCAACAACACCTCTTCAATACTCCCTCTGTCCAATTTCCTCTCTTTTGCTTCTCAAAAGCTCTTGGGTGCATGTGTGTGTGATTGCATTGGTGTGTGAGACTTGCATTCAATAAAATCATTTATTGGACAATTTTGTTTGGTTTCTAGCTTGGCCTGACCCTGTAAAAACTAGGTAAAAGTCCCCACTAGGTTACCCTGCCTCTCTCACTGCTATTGCTTGTGCTCTGGCTAGTTTCCATTCCCCATCACATGGAGCACATTGAGGTGCCCCCCAAAGGACCCAGAAATCAGGGTGACATCTGGGTCAATGGTGGCACTTGCGGTCATGATGCCAATAAAACAAGTTGCTATAGAGCAGCAAAATAGAACTTCAGAGTCCAAAGGTCCAAAGGCTGTCTTAAAAGGAAATGTCTTCTTCAATGGATCAATAGAAGGACAAAGAGACAAACAAGCTTCCCTTGGGAGAAGCTTCCATAGCACATGTGTGAGTACTGAGAGAATTTTAGCCTGATTCCATCCACCCAGACAATATCTGGGGCAATATCTGGCAATATCTGGGGAGACTATAAAGCCATATCATGGAGAGCCTATCATTGTATAAAGAAAAATGAAACTATCAGACATCTGAAATTTGGGACTTGGAATTCCAGACTCTTTTTTTCTGAGTTGCCCGAGCATTCTACTGGTCCACAGCAGTACTTGAAAAGAAGGATTTTAAAGGTGCCTTCAAGAGATTAGTCTCTTGTGCTACTGCTAAGAGACAGTGGTCCTGGCCACAGGCAATGAGGAATTAAAGAAAGAAAAAAACAAATGAGCTATTTCTTCTTTTCACAGAATTGCCAAATATAATTGCCAGAACTGTTAGCAGCAAATCCGCAATGTATCATTGTCCAGTTCTCTAGATTTTTTCTGGCCCATGCTGTATTTCATTGCCACTGAGAATGTATTTTGTTTTAAAGAGTGCTCAAGATTTGTGACATGATGAGACTTCTATATGAGCTCTATATTTTAGTTGAGGGAATGACTCCTGTGGCATATTGAATCACTCTCTACAGCAATTCTGTGCTCAGATCAAAGTTATTTAATTCCAGTTGAACAGTCACCAGGGCAACAAATGAAGTCTTGCAGAATGAGATATTGGCATGCAAGGAAGAAGTCCCAATAAATAAATAAATAAATAAATGATATTTTGCTAGAGATAGATTAAAAGCAAGCCCTCTCAAAATTAGGTAGCCATGTTTCTTCCTATGGTAACCATTATAAGGCCCTTTGATAGTTCATCACATCACAAACCCTCTCAGGAGTCTTCTTTTATTGACAAGGCACCGTGCAAGCACACCGTGCCCTGTTTTGCATGAGCTCTGCTGCAGATATATAAGAAAGAAGGAGGCCAGAGGATTTCAGAGTTGTATTTCTTTCCTTTGGAGTAGCTCCAGAAGCAGCAGAATCAAAATCCCAAGCCAGTGGAAGAAAGGATCAGTCTTCAAAGGCAGATACAGTTTGCCTGATCTGCTACAAATGCCATGAGCCCTCATATTACATACATCAGAAGCCCTTCCAGCAAGCACCAGGGCTTTAGGCTGCAATCCTATACTAACCTTAATACCTTGGATTAAGTCTTACTGAAAAAAGTAAGCTCTCCTCAACGTATGTAATGTATTTCTAAGAATATTTAGTATTTATGCTAGAAGAGTACAATGGAGACATTTTCTGAAGACTTTTTTTTAACCATTAAAAAGAAATTAAAAAGAAATTCTCCTTTAGAATAAAAAAGATGAAGCCGATGGAAACAGAAATTTGCTGCTGTTGTTACTTTATTTCCTTTTTTACGGATGATGGGTGATGCTCTAAATAGGGAGGTTAATCCTCTGTCTGCTACAGCAGTGAACTTCATTCTGAGTTGATGCACTTATGGGATGAGTCATAAGCAAGTGAACGTGTGTTGACTATTCTAATATTGGTACCATATGACACCCGCCCACTCAACTTCATTGCTGTGCTCCAAAGAAAGTTAATGAGCACAACGGAGGCTTGTGAACATTACCTCCGTGGGCAAGCTCTTGTGCCTCCAGTGTCCCAAAAAGCCTCACACTTGAGACACATTAATTTGAGATGACATTTTGTAAAAAGTTATTCAGTCCCCTGGAGTCTTTTTCAAAGGAACTACAGTAAGGCAGCGGAGGCTCATAGTGCAAAGATTCAGTTTTGGCTTTTCACAGTCTTTCCCTCTTTGCAGAAATGCTCCAGAATGGAGCAGAAGTGGGAGGAGTGTTGATCCACTTGCCTAGCGAGCAACCTGGTGTGTACCATAAAAAGTTGACATTTTCAGCTGATAGCTGGGATCAGTAGGATTGCAGGTGTAGGATCATTCTGGGACCCAAGGGTTCTGAACCAAAATCTGAGACCTAGGAATGGTCCCTTGTGATGTCCTTAGCTTTATACATTAAGTATCAACCACAGTGCTTCACAGCGTGTCATTCCAATAGAGAGAAACACAAAGAATATATTTTCTTTTCTGGAAATTAAGATGGAAATCTTAGCTAAAGGGGCTGTTCCCAGATCAAGGTAGCTAGGGAAATGGGATAAAGAATATTTAATCTAGCCGACTTGTTTCTATGGGAGGGTAGGCATAGAACAGAGTGGCCTGGCATACAACAACTAGCAAGGAAGGAGGAAGCTAAGTAACTACACAGACCCTTAAATACACACAGACACACACACACACACAAGACTCTGTGCAATTCCAGCAACAAATTAATCAACAATTAAGGCATGAAAATTATCACAAGCTGCTGTTTTACTAGTTTAGCTGGAGATTTATATACATTCCTTTCCTATTGCCCAGATTGAATCTGTCAAAGCCAGAGAATTTGCACCCTCATCTTCTGGCTGGAGATGACCAGTGAAAACTAGAGGCTCAAGGCCAGATCCTGTGGTCCGGCAACCCTAAGGATCAGCAGCCATTAGTGACTCCCATGTCATTGGATTTTAGCCAAAACTTTAAAGGAGCTATTTGGAGAATAAGGGTCAGCAACTTGAATAACTTCTTTAGTCAGGACTAACTCATGACAGATTCATCTCCCCTCTGACTTGAAAGCCACCAGCTCCCCAGGGCTGGGATAGAAAGTCGTATTTAGGAAAATCTGTGCTTGCAGAATCTTTCTAGTGCATCAGCAATATTATTTATCCAGTTCATTGGTTACATGAACCTATTAAAAATGTCAGGCCAACATGCCTATGCAGTGGAACACCATAAATCCTTAGATGAAGACTTGGTTCCCATATTACCTGAGGCCCCATTTTGTTTGATATACAGCATTCAATTCCCTCTGTGTGTGGGGGTCGGTGGGTTGTTTTTTGTTTTAACTTATTCAAAAGTAAGTGCAGGCGAGACTGACCCAGACTGGAAGACTGGCATGCCAAGAAGTCAGATTTATTTAGACAGGCTTCATATTGACTTAATATGGTCAACGCAGTACATTTAGGGTTATTTATTCAACTAGTTATCATCCATATTATCATATTTGTCAGCATATTAGATCCACCAGCATATACGATGCACCCCATTTTTCAAGTATTTTTTAGGGAAAAAAGTGCATCTTATACGCCAGCAAATGCGTCAGCTTTCCTGATTAGATTGCTGTGCTTTTACCTGTGTTGGATTTTCCTCTATGTATTTGATGCTATGTATTTTGCTTCATAATTGTGTTTGTTCCTTTTTAGTTGTTTTAATCAACATTTGGTTGAAAGGCAGAGTATAAGTTTAAAAATAAATATACATATATTCATAATGTATTTAAAACTTTATAGAAGTGGGACTTTAGAGAGACTGGTAATTTACAAGTGATACTGAGGCCCTTTTCACATGGCATTTGCCATGTGAAAGGGCCCCTGGAACATCACACAACTGTGAGGAGTAGTCCACATGACGCACTGACAATCGCGTGACGCTCCAGGGCCTGGAAGGTGCCGATCATGCACTATTTCATTTTCGGCTGTGAGCCGAAAATGCAGCACGATCGCGTATTGCTCTGCGGCCCTGCATGCACTTGCTGTTTGTGCGGAGCTCTGGAGCAATGGCGCTCACGCTTCCTGCCCCAGCGCAGCCTGGGAAAATCCTGGGCTGCACTGTGGAAGGAAGAGGAGGTGCTCTCGCGCAAGCAGGCAGCAGCTGCAGAGCTGAAGGAACCACGCCACAAGAGCCTCTCGGAAGAGGCTACTCATGTAATCCCCGTACCCCAGCTCCGCAAAAAGATGAGTTGCAGGAAGGGCCTGAGATGACTAAACCAAACATGTTCCAAACTTTAGTGCTAAGCTTTCTTTGACTAAGTGCTGAATGTCTTTGCACTTAGCCAATTTGTGAAGACCTGCCATGCTTCTTATGTGATCCCATCCCTAACAAATAACATCCAATTAAAACTTGGTTAAAATGAATCACTCTAGTTATCAACTATGGGCACCAACACAGAGACTTACTGATGTATGAAGACTATGCTGGACAGATGCATTTATCTCCTTATTATGTAAATAGTTTGACATAAATGTGAATTGCGAATTCTAATCATTATTCTTCATGGACACTGACACATAAGCAGGTTAATTACCTGAGGGAGTATTTTGGATATTTTAATTTATCTATCTGAACTCTGTGTCCCTATATAGCAGTCTCTCTGGATATTTCTTTTTCCTTTAACTCTCATCAGTCCTAGTCAGCACAGCAAGTGATGGGGGATTGTGGAAGTTGCAATCCAGAAACATATAGAGGACCAGAGTTTCCTACCTCGCTATAAGGTCTAACACAGTATTTTTCAGGCTATCTGATGTGGGGGGACCAGCAATTTTTTTCCCCAATGTGCCAGGGACTGGTACCATATTTGCACCCACTGGCTGCACTTATTTCTTTCATTCCTGGAAACTTGACAAGGGCTGGCAGCTAATGCCTCAGGGAACAGCCGCGGTCCAGGGATCACCACTTTCTGTAGCACTGGTCTAAAACCCTAAAGAAAACCATGCCCACATTGAATTGGATGTGAGAACCCTGAATGTTCTTAGCTGTTTTAATTTCAGGTGTGGAACTGTGACTCCTTTGCAAAAGCTCCAGGTGGCTTGCAGGAGTACCAATTGATATAAGTAATGAAGCTGTATCAGTGGCTTTTATTCCCCTAGCCCCATGACACTGTGTTTTATCAGGTAAAAATCAATGATAAAAAATTACTTTTTGCTAGCAAAGCCATAAAAACAGCTACTTCAGTCTGTAAACCCCTCTTGGGATTGAAATTACTGCAGTAGGCTGCCAGAGAAATGGTTAGATGTCAGAGGATTTACCACCTCAGTAAAGTCTTGCAAAACAGACAACAACAACTTACTACCTTTGTGACATTCTGCTTTCCACACATTGGCATCCCTGTCTAAGAGAAAACAAACAAACATACAAATCTAGGAACACATTCAGGGTGAGGAGTGATTTACGCAAAGTTGACTGAAGACATAGTTCCAGTCTTAAAAGAAGCAAAAGAACTAAACACTGTTGGACCCTTGTGCTACTACTGAAGACTGATCTCTAATCACTGAACAAGGACAAATAAAAAACAAACAAACGAGAAATCGTCTTAGGCCACTCTGCTGAGCTCCAAAAGCAGAAATCCGTACTAGAAAGAAAACCTATATCTTCCCATTTATTTGAATTAATGTACTGTAGAGTTGCTTCTTTGATGACCTCATTTTTTTTTATGGCACTCCATACAGACATAAAAGAACCATCCATTGCTAACTCACTGCAAAATGTATTTGTTTTTTCTACCTACAGTCTCCTAGATCTTTTACTTCTTTATCACTACTGCTTTTGGGGAAATTGTTTTATTTTCTGTATTCCATGTCTGTTTCTGATTATTTTTCTCTTGGATGTCATTGCAAGAATGTTTTTCAAAAATTATGTTTCCTACTGTATCTCAAACCAACCAGACAGTTACATTCAAAGGTGTCTATTCTCTTTTTCAGTTTCTGCAGCATATTCTAACATACAGTCACCTAAGAAGGTAAATCACACTTGATCTGCTATCTCCCATGGGTCAGATGTGTATAGCATGCATACACCCTAGGTTCAGTTGCTTACAAAAACAAATGCTAGCTCTTTGCACAGAGAAATAATTTGACTGGTAGCACTAACAGCTTGGATGGACTCTGGAATGTTTACAACAATACTGCTGAGTAGCACTTGTAGAGATTTTTAAATTATTCTTTAAAGTACAGACTCAATAAATGAAACAGCTGGAAACCTCCTTGGATGTTTATTACTCTGTTTTTACTCATTACTCTTCTATCACATTACAAAGCACATTCCTACTGCTGTTGAGGCCCAAACAATGCAAATTTAGGCAGTTGCATAGGAACATGGGGGCAGGGGGGACAATTTGCCCCGGGCGGTAATGTTTTTGGGACATCCCGGCCCGTAGCCATGCCCCCGTGCCTCCTGGCCACATCCCACACACTGCAGCCACGTCCTCCCTCCATGCACTCCAAGCTCTGCCACTGAATTTAGGTCAGAACATAGATCCTTTCATCAAAACTGAACAGGGACTCACACAGCCATGATTGGCATTCAGTGTGCAAAAATAATTCATCCTGTACACAACGAACATGTATCCTGCAACTGGAACATATGTGGCCAAGCAACATCCAATTGTAGTCAAGATGGCAAAGGTTACGGATGAGGAAGAACAGAGAAGCTAAGAGTGCCTGTAGCAATTTTTCTTTGCCTGGAGGGCAAGATTCTGCCCCCTCATGTGCTCTCCTCCTCCCCACTGAGTTAACTGAGTACAACCTACATTTGTATTTTGAACTCAGTTTGCAGCAACTGAAGTACATTGAGGGGAAATGGGCAGAGTGGGAAGAAGAGGGAGAAACAGAGGCATTTTAGGAAGAAAGAGAAACTGAGGCTGCTGAAAAATTGTAATGATAGAGAATTAATAGGAACTCTTGTTGCCAAACTGGAATAGTATGTGAACAGCATAGCATAATCAATGACCTCTTTAAACCCTATTTACTCCAAGAAGCTATTGTGATGTTGAAAAAAATTCTGGGTGCACTTTTAGGAACAAAAAATATAATGGGAGAAGCAGTTATTGGTTTAAGTTAGGGGAGAGAATCATGCAATGGTGGCAAATGCGACTCCCAGCATTTTCCACTATTAGTTTTGCTGATTACAACTGCTAGGACTTGAAGTCCAATAACATCTAAAAGACGGCATGATTCCAATCCCTGGCATTAATCCAGAACTGAAGCCCCAGCTAGAGTAGGCCCACTGAATAAATAGACTTTAGATCTAAGTGCTGACTTGTCAAATTTTTATTGATTCAGTTGGGATTAGCAATAGTCTATAGGCCCATGAATCTAGATTTCTATATTCATCCTCACATGGTAGAGAAAGTTCTTAAATTTTCTCATCATAGACAACAGCTAAGTTTTCTGCTTCTGGTTTTGCTGGCCCAGCAAGGAGAAGTATTTTCATGTCCTTGCAATCTATTTCTGTCCAGCCAAACTTCTGCAGAATATATATAGCTAAAAGCCAACAATTTGCAGCACTCCCTGCTGTTTCTAATGTGGGCCAAAAGATTCTTCTCTCTGAGATGGCTGGGGCATGAAGTTTAGCTTTATGAAAGTGGACAGCTGTCAGCTTCTTAAGCCAGGACCATGTGAGAAGCTTTACACTACTTGTATCTTTCTGTTACAGAAGTTCTGTATGGATGGTACAAGTAGTGGTTGTGTTGTCACCTAGAGAATAAGTTCACATGTAAGAAGTTAGAGACCTTTGTTTGTGGTCCTAAAGCCGGCCTGAAATGTGCATTAGGGGAGTCATGGTTATATAATATCTAATTAGTGCATAGTAATTTCCACAGTAAGATTAAATTAAAGCTTGCTTGATTTTAGAATAACCAATGTTTAATAAGAACAGAACTGTACCTTTGTGCATTGGAGAGCTGTGTGGGTGTTGAGAGATAGAGAAAAATTATTCCACAATACAACTACATTGTAAGCATTAAGCAGTTTAGTGGCAGAATCCCAAACCATGAGTCTCCTTGCTGTTGTGTCTCACAGCCCCTTCCAGTGTACATTCCTCTGTTTATCAGTTCTTTATCCCCACAGCCACCTTACACAGTAAACTCTTTTGAGGAGGTTTTGGTAAAAGGTGGTAAAAATATTGTCACATAATACATAACAATTTGTTTCCAGTGTTGATTTGCTTTTGATCGTATTAAGTCTGTGGAATAATGTATGTTCTTCATGTTTGTTTTAATTATCCCAAATTGTTTCTTTTACATTTTGCCTGATGGTAATTGTTAGTGAACAAGTTCTGAGAATAACATTAATCTTTATATAGCTTCTTTGCATTTCTAGTACTGCCATTAACCTCTCTTTCTGAACCTAATTACGTTGTCTTTATTCATAACACTTTACCAAGGAAGTGTTCAATATTACTGCAGAATAATTATTTTCTTGCCTGAATTGTCTCAATTAATTGTACTTTTGTGCAAGATATTGCAACCCAAACCTAATACTTGTATCAATCATTGTCTTTTTTTCACAAATTTTTGTATACATATACTACTTCAGCAGAAGATTTCAAACCAAGTGCCTGCTGGTTTTCTTTACAATATGGGGGCCGTTTGTAGGCATACCACCAATTGTCCCAATTTGGCAAGGACAGTCCAAACTAATCTTCTGGCCATTTCCACAGTACACTATTACAGTATTACTATTCCACTTTCAACATCCTGTGGAATCCTGAGGTTTGCAGTTTAGGGAGGGGCATTTAGAGTTCCCAGCCAGAAAGCTCTTTGGCCTCAGTAAGCTACAAACCCCAGGATTCCACAGGATGTCGAAAGTGGGACAATAGCACTCTAACAGTGTAGTGTAGAAAATGGTCTTCTGTTATCCCACTATTGCAGCTACTTTTAAAATGTACCAGTTTCTCTCTCCTCATATCACTTTCCCCCTTTGTCCTCAACTTACTTTAATTGTTGCAAACTGAACTGAAAGTGCAAAAGTAGTTCTTACTCCATTAATTCAGCAATGGGGTGAGGAGGGACAGAGTCTTGTCCTTCCCAGCCATGTCAGGCAAAAGCAAACTGCTGCAGCCTCTGCAAACCTGTATTTTTCTCAGTAATAATCTTTGCTATCTTGACCACATTCTGATGTTGCTTGGCCACTTGTGTCACAGTTTTCATCTGTGAAATGTTAGAGCAGTGATTCTCAACCTGTGGGTCCCCAGATGTTTGTAGACTTCAGCTCCCAGAAGCCCCAGCCACTATGGTCAATGCTCAGGGCTTCTGGGAGCTGAAGTCCAAAAACATCTGGGGACCCACAGGTGGAGAACCACTGTGTTAGAGGGTTAGATAGAGTAAGGCCACCAGGTCAGCCACCTGATTTGGGATGGAATGAAAGGGCATTGTATTAATTGTTTAAATTCTTATTTGATATATTTTTGTTGTCAAATTGGGGAGGAGGCATTGGAGGAATTATGTGTCTTACCTGCCACAATAACTTATGTGGCCTTGGGTACTTTGTCTCTTGATTTGAGTGAATGGATAGAGGATGAGCAACAAACACATTTTGGGACAGGTGTCCAAATTTCTTCCAGAATAATTCTGGGGTTATGAGCAATATCATCTTAGATTTTCTCTGGCCCTTTTTGCACCTTACCTGGTACTGCTGGTGTCATGCGAGGATTGCGTGAAAAGCCTTGTCTGGGAGGCACTCGCATCCCCTCTGCTTCCTCTCCACACCAGCTCCATGCTGGCCAGAAGGAAGCATGAGCCCCTTCCATCTGCAGCGCAGCCAAGTACTTTCACAGGCTGCACTGGGGGAGGAAGCATGACGGCCCCTCATCCGGACCCTCCACACACAAGGTAAGTGCATGTGGGGCACAGGAGGGACGCGTGATCGAGCATCATTTTCGGCAATGAGCCGAAAATGATATAATGCGCGATTTCCACCTAATGGCCTCAGGAGCATCATGCAATTGCAAGGACATCGTGAGAAACGGTCGTTGCAATCGCTCGACACTCCCGAGGCCATTTCGCAACAGGACTGGTGTACAAAAAGGGCCTCTGACTGCCATAATTCTATTTGGACAACTCATGCAATTGCTGAGGGTCCCTTCTAATATTATCTTTCATGTGGGATTTTCCCATACTGCTTGGTAACATCAAGGCTGTAGATTACTTAAGGAGAGCCAGGTATGTGGCTCCTTCTTACACTAGTTACAACTCTTCTATAGAAACAAGAACAATACAGGCATGGAGAATAAGGCCGTTCTGCCCTACACGGTTATAATGCTATTATTTCACTTTCAACATCCTGTGGATTTCTGGGGTTTGTAGTTTACTGAGGCCAAAGGTGCCCCTCCATAAACTGCAAACCACAGGATTCCATAGGATTTTGAAAGTGGAATAATAGCACTATAACAGTGTAGTGCAGAAATGGCCTAAATTCACAGGACCTTGCTGCTACTGTAGACCAGAAAGGTACCACAGCACATGAGCTCCCATGACTCTAATGACAGCAGTGAAAGAAGGGGGTCTCATCTGCTCAGAGTCTGAGATCCTTAATGGAGGCCATATGGTTTGTCCCACCAGCCGTTTGAACATTTTCATACTGAGATGTACAAACACTGCCAAGTTTTGTATATTTCCACTGAGGAATACGCCTCAATGCAACAGTTGTTTGGACTGCAAAGCACTAACCATGCCTGCTGAAGAGTACAACAGCTTATCAGGCTGCAAAAAAGAACTCAGTTCTATGCAACAGCTTCAGGAGCTTTAAAAAGCCTTCCTGATAATTGATCAGAGATAGCAGCACAGAAGCATGAAACAGAATGGGACTGTCCCCCAGGCCACATCTGGTCCAACCTCATTCTTGGATTATAGGAAGACCTGTGGGCATTGGATCCCTGACAGTGTACAGACATCAGCTCTTAAAGACAGCTGGAAGTACTTCTCCTTTTTCTTGTGTTAGTGATACAAACTATTACCAATGCTGGATGGGGTTAATGCCACCATAGGCTGAAAGGAAGTCACATTCACTGCTCTGCAGAAACAATAATCTGCATGCAGGCTTTGTCTCTACTGCTATCACAATGCATTATCATTGCCCTTAGAAAGAGGTTAGCAAGATTAGATACAGAAGTTGTGATGGCCAGCAGCATGATGAAAAAAGACAGACAAATTCACAGAATGCCGCAGTGTCAACAGCTATTAAAGAAAACCTCAGAGTGTTAGAACTGATGCTGCTAATGCTTGGTTCTCTAAAAAATGTTACCATCTATGTCAGTGACAGAGAAAGCAGAGAAAGTGCTGTCAAACATGGCATCTAGCATTTTAATCTGATCACTGGAAAAAATCATTACTGGATCGGATGGGCATTGATCTGAATCATTCAAGCAATCTGTTTACTTAAATCTAGTAAGTTTTAAGAAAAATTATGGATGTACTGAATCATATCAGATGGATATTGTTTTGCTGACTTTCAAATTAGTGATTGAGAGGTCATCTCCTTCAATAGCAGGCAATAAACATTTCTCTTTAATGGTGTTTGCTTCTAAGTATTAAGATGCTCACAGTTGCATTCTCTGGTGACTGAGAACTCGCAGGGGATATAGAGGTACTTAAGCAAAAGGAATTCCTTTCACCACAGGCTTTCAAAATGCAGAAGTAAATAGTATGAAATAATTTACATATGACAGCCCCAATCTAGCAAAACCTTATCACACTTTTTTGTAGTGTACTTGGTTTTCCTAGTCACCATACCACAATCTAATTTCCCTAAACTAAAGAATACTTTGTTAAAGTAAAGTATCTGGAGTTATAGATGGGTTTCAGGAAACTAATGAAATGAAAAGAAAAACAGAAGTTTAAAATTTTAATAGCCTTAGGGTGATTCTAAGACCATTTCCACACAAGACTGTTATAGCACTATGATTCCACTTTCAATAGCCTATGGGATCCTGGGGTTTACAGTTTAGGGAGGGGCCAGCCGGCCCCTCCCTAAACTGCAAACCCCAGGATTCTATAGGGTGTTGAAAGTGGAATCATAGTGCTATAACAGTCTCATGTAGAAATGGCCTAAGTCACATCTAAAGTTTACTGAATAAACACAAAACAAACCCCAGATTATCTTAGATATTCAGGAGAAAACAGTGCACAGCATTAGAAAATAATTCTGTGGATCAGGGCAGGGTGTATGAAGGCTGAGCTGAAAATTGACCACTATGTGGCCAGATGTAAAACTCAGTGTGATTCCTGAGTCCCTTTCACACTACGCTGATTATACTTTAACTACCAGGGCCGCATCCTATGCAATCCTAGCATTTGTTGTTTGGTCAGAAGCACAAGAACTCTTTGGTTAAGAATTCTAACTGGATAGAGGTACCCTCAAGCTACCTGTCAATTTAATGGCAATTCATAGGATTTTCCTAGGCAAGGAATACTCAGAGGTGGTTTCACCAGTTAGTTTCTCTGAAATATAGCCTATGGCATCTGGTATTCATTGGCAGTGTCCCATCCAAGTACTAACCAGGGGTGACCTACTTAGCTTCCAAGATCAGACAGTATCCGGTGCCATTAGGGTACCATCGCTAAACTGTCATGGCAATTGAAGTGGAATCATAATGCTATAATAGTACAATGTGAAAGGACTGCTGTATCTGTTTCCAACTATACTGAGTGGGAAGCTCTTCCCTCCTAAGCACCTCTAGGAATAGTGACTTGCTGTTTTGCCCCCACATATTGGAGGGAGGTCGGGAGCTTTGTAGATACAGGAGAGCCTGGGGGCTACAAATGTTCCTGGGTGATATGTGGTATATGGGACACTCTTTCTCCACCCCTGGCTTAAACACTATCCTGTAGTTGAACATCTTTCTATGTCTGGGATTCCCCACATGTGAAAACAAACTTGTTTGGTACATAGGGTATGGCATGATCAATGTATGCAGAGGATAGCATCTATGACTGGCCACCTGGCACTTTCCTCGTATTAAAGAAGCAAGGAAAAAGGACTCAAGAACTGGAAAAATGTTCCAGTGTAAACCAATACACAGTTATACACTGTGATTCTACATTAATAGCCATGGCTGCATTCTGTGGAATCTTGGGGTTTGTAGTTTGGTAACGTATTAGAGACCTCTGGCTGAGAATTCTAAATGGCCTTCCCTAAACTCTAAGATTACATAGGATGATGTCATGGCAGTCAAAGTGGAATCATAGTGCTATAATTGTGTAGTGTGAAAGGCTTGAAATAATTATCAGGTCTCCTGGATGGATGCATGTCAAATGCTTGGGGTGTAAGAGGCAGAAATCTGGAAAGTTACTTTTTTTGATAAACACTCCAAATGCTCCAGCCAATATGAATGTTGTCCATATTGGATTGGGGATTCTGGGAGTTATAATACACAAAAGAGTAACTTTTCCAAGCTCTGACAAGAAGTAGGCAGTTTTTAAAAAGCAGAGCTGACCAGTAGGAGAGATTCTTAAAGGGGAAGGCTCTTGAGGCAATGTCCTATTTTCACAGTTATCATCTTCAAAGAATGTTATTGGTGAGAATGGCAGGATGGCAGGATGTTTCCAGTAACATTTGGCTTTGTCCTTCTTATCCTATATGCCATATTTACTAATAGCTGGCATGTAGGAGGGGATAACAAAATTTGTAAAATGCATAAATACACAATTTTACATCAAGACCACAAAATTCTGTCAAGGAAAATGTATTATTTACATGAACAAAAACATAATATAACAATGAGAATCTGAGACCAAGTAGTTTATAGCTTCAATAGATTCAGTCATGTGGATATGAACCCAAAGTTGGGTAGGATTGCAATGAAAAAGCTACAGCACGGAACACTCTTGTAGACTACAATACCCAGAATCCTCCATATACTATGACTACTGGCCATGTTGGCTGGGAGTTTTCTGGGATTTGGAACCAAAAATAACTTTCCCAAGTTCTGGAAATAGTCCTGCTTAAGTGCACATCAGCCTTCAGCCAATTGCTTAGTTATAGATGAGGAAGCTTTCCACAAATCTCAACTAGGCAAACGTGAGATAAAATGTAGAATTAGATTTAGATGTTGGAACATCCTCTACAGTGTTAAGATTGGGACTTGACCTTGCAACGGTGTACTCAAAGTATGAGTGCCTAAAGGCATATGCTTCCCAAAAGGAAGAGCACACAGTTTGAGGACACTATGCCAGTGTGACTGCTAGGAATACAAAAATACAGACAAATACACAAGTCATATCTTCAGATCGCTAACAAATAGCTATCCTACTCCAGGTCCAAATCTGATTTTTTCTTTCCTATCAATTGTAGATATCTCTGATATAGCAGTAATGAACCATACTCCAATATTATTGTGAACTCCAAGTAAATAAGAGTTGCAGAATGCTTACAGGATACCACCGCAAAGGTAAAATTGTTGCATCTGAAATGCATGTTACATTAATAATGTACCATATCCCTTTTTTTCTTTTTCTTTTATCCTAGATGAATGGAAAGGGGTAGGGATTTCCACCAGGCATACAGTGTACTGGGGGGGGGGGGAAACAATTGTAAGTCTTTCCTACCCAGCCACAATCATTACAAAAACAGCTTCTGTGCAGCAACTTGTAATAGCATAAACTCTCATTGGAGCTTTCTTTCCTTAACTGATGGGAAAGGTCAACCTCCCCACACGTGCTGTTCTCAGTGGAAATCACTCCTCTCCCCACATCTATCTTTAAAAAAAAGAAAGTAACAACAACAATACAGTGCAAAACTACACAATTAAATTAGGCCCTTAGTGAATGATTCCTCATCTTTTCAAGCAAGAACATACCTTCCAACTATCCCAATTTGGCAGGGACAGTCCTGAAAAAGTTGTCCCACTTTTTCAGCTGCTTTTAAAAAGTTCAAGTTTCTCTCTCCTCCTCCCACATTCCCCCTTCATTCTTGACTTACTTCAGTTTCTGCAAAGGAGGTTCAAAGTACAAAAGTAATTTGTATTCAGGGCCTTTCTACACACTGGCCCTTTCCACACGGGGAAAAAAAAACGGCTTAGGGCGACTCATCCGGAGGTCGTCCACACCGTGGAGCGCGCTAGAGCGGTTTGAATAGTGGAGGTTCCACACCTCAAACCGCGCTAGCGTGGCCGCAAGGGGTGGCACGGCGCGTTTTTTAAAAACCACATTTTATGAGGTTTTTACGAAACGCGAGCGCGCTAACCCATTGCAGCGCCCCGTGTGAAACTGCAGGGACACGCTAGCACATCCCTGCAGAGCTGCCCAGGGGCGGGCTTCTGGCTGGTGCGCTGCCCTGATTGGCGGAGCGCCGCTGGAAGTCGCCGGCCGCCATTTTGGGCGCCGCCGAACACCTCCGAAACTCGCCAGCGTGTGGAGCGGCGAACGCGCGCTCCCCACAGGGACGGAGCAACCCGTTTTCAGGTAAGATCCGTCCCTGCGTGCGCTGCCCCGTTCCCCCATCCCCCGTGTGGAAAGGGCCACTGTTATAGAGCTATTATTCCACTTTCAACATTCTATGGAATCCCAGGGTTTGCATTTTAGGAAGGGGCATTTAGAATTCTCAGCCAGAGAGCTCTTTGGTCTCAGTAAACTGCAAACCTCAGAATTCCACAGGATGTTGAAAATGGGATAATAGCACTATAACGGTGTAGTGCAGAAAGGACCTCAGTTAACTCAGGCCCTTTCCACATGGCATTTGCCATGTGAAAGGGTGCCTGGAGTGCTACATGATTGTGAGGAGTGATCTGCATGATGCACTCACAATCGCACAACGCTCCAGGGGCTGGCAGATGCCAATTGCGCACCTTTTCATTTTCGGCTGGAAGCCGAAAATGGTGCATGATTGCACATTGCTCCCAGAGCCCGCGCACACTTACCTGGCATGTGGAGCCTCTGGAGCCACACTGGTCACGCTTCCTGCCCCAGCGCAGCCTGGGAAACTCTCAGACTGCACTGTGGAAAGAAGAGGCGGGAATCTCATGTGAGCAGGCAGCTCATGCGGAGCTGAAGCAGCAGGGATGCGAGAGCCTCTTGCCAGAGGCTGCTTGCGCGATCCCCGCACCCCAGCGCTGGAAAAAAGTAAGGTGAGGAAAGGGCCTTAGTGTGGGCAGAGGACAGCAAGGGCAAAATTTTACCTTTCCCTGTAGACCCAGGCAAAAAAAACCACTGCAGCCTCTCCTAGCTTGTCTTTTCTTCCTGATTAATAACTTTTGAGATCTTGACCATACTGTTAGCCACATATATTCCAATTTTAATCTGTGAAATGTTGGAAGATATGCAACAACAACTGTTTTACAAAAATGAGTATTTATTCTTTCACATATTAAAAAGCAAGACTCTGCAAGGCCTGTAGAGACTATTTGATTATTCTACCATAATTTTCTAGTGTCATCACCCACAGTTCTCATTCTGAATAACCCAGAACTAAACAGCTTGAATGTGAAGTGGGGACACGGAGAGCAGACAGTGGAGCTGAGTCATTCAGAGTGTATGATTGTTTGTCACATTTTTAACAATGCACTTTAAGAACCATTCTGTTCTTTAGAATAAGCCAGTTTGGTTTTTCAAGGGATTGTACAAAGATAAGGAGCAAGATAAAATCCCATGTATATAGTGATTTTTCACCCTTAATTTGGAGGCTTCTAAATGTTTTAATTTGAAAGAAGACAAACAAAGATCTTGTCAGCTGTGTTAAAATGCTCTTTTGAATGCCAAAATCTGAAGTTTCAAACTACAGTTCTCAGACTAGTCCTACCAATATAAAGGCTTATACATTTCAAGGTAGCTTCTGCTGACAAATTATTTTGGTTGTTCTCAAATTAAACAGGCTGATATTGGCAAAGCAATTGTGCACTACTTGTTCCATGGTCATAATATCTTTCTTCAGTGTAATATTCCTCTATTTTATAACTTGAAGACATAAAATATCCATTTTATGGCTATTCTGTTATGTTGTCTGCTGAAGTCAGTTTAAAAAATTTAATTACATTGTCACCACCAGAGGCTGGAATTTCTGTGTAATTGAAGCTGGTCTGTTCAGTGGGGTATTGCAAATCCCAAAGATATCAGCAAAGGAGTTTTGGATTTAGATCAGTTTATGTGGGATAAAAGCTAGCCAGCCACTGTTGATACTGATGTAAATACAGGTTTTGGCAACTTCACCTTATACTTTATTTTTTAAAAAAAGTCCTAAAAATTAGGCTCACAGTTAGTCTGCACTGATATATTCAAAATGATGCAGGTCTCTGTTGCACTGTTTTTGACCCATTATGTTCATCTCCCTGCAGAAGAAATGGTTTTTAACAAAAAATTAAAAACTGTGGAGAAGATGTATAAGAATTTAAGATTAAAATCCGATACATACTTTACTAGGTGCCCTGCACCAATCAGTAGTTATTTGAATCTCTGGGGGATTCTGGGAGTTACAGTCAGAAGGTAATTTTTTCCACTCTCTGGTTTCAGGTCAAACTAGACATTAAAGGGAATGTACACTACCGCCAATTAACCTGTTTCTGCTCAGACAGCAGGCCTTTCCTCAGAGGTGCATGCCTCAGCAACCAGGCTTACACATTTAACTTGTGTTCACCGTCCAGTGGCCAATTGCAAAGCAAAGCATGTTGTTGTTGTTGCGTGCCTTCAAGTCATTTCCAACTTATGCCAACCCTAAAACAAACCTATCATGGCATGGGGTTCCTGTGGCTGAGAGTATGTGATACACCCAAGGTCACCCAGCGGGTTTCCGTGGCCATGTGGGGAGTTGAAACCTGCTCTCCAGGGGCACAGTTCAATTTTCAGACCACTATACATGCTTACTGTCATAAAATGAAGCATACTAAATGCAAAACAGTAGAAGGTAATGCATACCATGATAAACAGGCATCTTTTACCAAATGAGGAAATCAGCTACAGTAGATCTGTTAAATAAATTACTGAATGGTGCATTGAAACCAATCCAACCAATACAGTGGGTCTGTTCTTATTTGGACTAACAGTAGGAATTAAGCCATCATTAATTTGACCCTTATGCAGATTCCTTACCAGTTTAAATCAGTTGTATTTTCTCTTTCATCTGAGTCAGTGATACATTTTCTATAAATGATTTTAATGTAGTTTTTCTGTTTTTAATTCCTAATGCTCAGCCTCAAGGACTTGCACGTACAAATACGCTCAAGAGAAGCATTGCTGAGTGACTTGCTAAGGATTGTCTTTTTTTTGCAATATTCAGTTTCATCCATGCAATATCTCATGAAAATTTGGGACTCGGTTTGATCTTTTACCAGTCTGGGAACAGGAAAACTAGTGAATTCAGCACTGGTATGTTTTCTCAAGGCCTTTCCATAAAGGAAAAATACAAGCCATTTCGGCAAGATTTATTACTTCTGCTGTTGAAATCTCCCAAAGTATTATGTTTGTCATTGAACAATACAGCTAACCCTGTGGATTGCAGTGATGCTAGCAGTTTTCTTTTATCTGAGCACTGGTGGTACAATGATGTTTTTCATCATTTACTGCATTTAAAGTCCTCCTGGCTGGGAGTTCCTGGGAACTGTAGTCCAATTGTTCAAAAAGTAACTTTTCTAAGCACTGAAATATCTAACTCATTAAAACCAAGCTGTGGTAGACTGTTACCAGAGACAAAGAGGAACAATAAGTCATAACTGATCGATATGAGGAAGTGAAATCTGACATGGGGAAGCACAGAAATGTATCACTGAGTGTGACTCTGTACAGATAAACACTGCCAGTGAATGGAAGCCTATGTCCAGTGAAACTGTGAAGTGATGAGGTCCTTGTTGCCATCTATTATCACTAACGAATATAATCACTGATGCTGAAGTTAGGCATGTTTTCTACTAACAAATAGGCAAGAGCATTAAATGAACAAGTGGTTGTTAATAAGTCTTCCAGATGAATTCACTTTAAAACATATGTGGTTATTATTCACTGTCTGAAAAGTATTTATCTCTTAGCTGGGATTAATTGCAAATTAGCAACTACAGACTAAGCAGTAAAGATCCTCTTACCAGTTGAAAAAAATCTGACCATGTTCACTGATTTTTCTGCCTAATGATCACAATATATTGAAGTCTATAAATCAGTTCTCAAATATTAGTATAGGGCTAGTGGGCAAGCTTTCAGTATGCCAAATGAAATGCTAAAGTTACTAAGATTTGTAAACACACAATTCAAAGGGCAAATCAGAGTTTGACAGACAAATCTCTTCCCCCACGCTTCCCTATCCCAACTTTAAAAGTTCAATATTTTAATTTCTCATAGTACACAGGTCCTTTTAAAGTGTTATCAGTGGACATCAGTTCACCATCAGCAGAGCACTACAGTAATAATGCTAATTCTGAGCCAAATTTCCAGTGTCTTTTAGGACAAATGGTCTTCATTAAGAAATCAGTAAGTTTAGAGTAGCAAAACAGAGCCATTCTTAAAATACATGTGAAGATGACCATAGTTTTCCTCCAGTTGAAAGTTATGTTTTATGCATAGAGAAAAGGAGATTGAAATGAATACACATTTAAAATAAGATATAATTTATTGATTGATTCATATACTCAGTGGGGCATACAATGCTTTTTACTGCCTTTGACTTTCAAAAAACAACAACAACCAAAAACATAGAATCATAAAATTATAGAATCATAGCGTTGGAAGAGACCACCAGGCCTATCCACTCCAACCCCCTCCCACCCAGTAAAAAAACACCCCCAAAAGATGGCCATCTAGCCTCTTTTAAAAAATTTCCAAAGAAGGAGATTCCATCATGCCCTGAGGCAGCATATTCCACCGTCAAACAGCTCTTACTATCAGGAAGTTCTTCCTAATCTTTTTTCCTGTAGTTTGAAGTCATTGCTCCATGTCTTAATCTCAGGAGCAGCAGAAAATAAGATAAGAGTTGATTAGAGTTGCAGTCCAACCAGAAAGGTTGCATGATCCCCGTCTCTGCCCTGTAGGCAACTTAAAAATTAATGGCTGGTATCCTCCTTGTAACTGTTTCATATTCATATTTATGATCATGGAACCATTGCCACAACTGCAAATGTCACTAAAACCTCTCTTAAAGCCAGCCTGTCATACTGAGCAGGGGAGTTCTGTGGCATTGGCAGGTGAGATGATTCATCCATCCTTTCCTCGCTATGGAGCCACAGTGTGATGAGGAGTTCCTGTAGGACCCACAAGGGTTCCTGCTTCTGCTCTTTGCACCACAGCTTGCTGGTGGAAGGGTGTCATCCTTTAGCATCCTGATCACCAGCATGACAGAACACCTCTACTTGGTATAGCTGCCTGGCTTTTAAAGTGGGCTTTAGGGAGTTGGATTGGCAGATAGACATCATAACTACATGTCCCACGCAGGGCCTCAGTCATTATTTACATTAGAGTGTGGGAGGAATGGAGACCTGGTCTAATATAGGAACTACTTCTGAGGGGGGGAAATGTATGTTCTGCAGTGGATAATCAAAGTTGTTGTTTTTCAACCTAATGCTGCAAGCTCACTAGAAGATATTCATGGGTTCACTGCACATCAGAGTGATATTGAGGTACAGCCAAGCCATACTTATTCTCCACCATGCTGCAGGTCACCTCTGTGCTGAATATGCAGCTGACTAAAGAATATCCCCTGCAGAGCTGAAATACTATTCATATTTTTTTAAAAAAGGCTTATTCTGAGCACTGTTTCCACAGCTGTATCTGAGCTGGGTAGTTGTCCTGCTTTGCTGCATAGCTAATCTGCTTCAAAGAACATTCTGTTGCAAAGGCACAACTATGTGTGCAGACTCAGACACCACCTATTTCCAAGTGGGAAGAGGAACAGATTGCAATATTCCTGGAACCCAAAAGGACAGGATTGGAGAAGATCGTTCCAAATGGCAGACTTCTGAGGTTAATTGTTCTACATGCAAGCAATAAGGGGAATTAAGAACTGCTGTTAAATGATGCAGACTCTGGCTGTCATCCTGTAGGTGGCATATGCAGGTTAACCTTATGCCTGCATATGTCTTTTTTTTTTTTTTTTGGTCATTGCAGGGATTGGTATTTTCTTTCTTCCTCTGCAGTGAGCAAAATCTTACCATAGAGCTGCTGAGCCCTGCATCTCAGGTCATTCTGTGCCTGATGGAGAGTGAGAGGAGGTCAGTGAAGCACCTGACTACATCCCCATAGCCATATGCAGAATTATTATATCATCTGCTGAGACCTCCAGAGAACTCTGGCACACTTCCATGGATGATGTAACAGCTTTGCATCTGGCTACCAAGACATAGGCAGATGCTGCTGCAATGCCCCCACCCCAAAACACATTCCACCAGGCACAGAATCTCCAGGGGAGGTCTTTATTGGTTCTATAGTAGGACCAGGGTGGTGTTAAATGATTCAACATGGCGCAGTTGTACATGTAGAACTACTTTGTTATGCTGAGTCATGCAGGACTGCAGCCTTAGTCTGAAAAGGACAGCTCATGTTCTCAATGTGCTTTGATAATGCCTTTATCAGGGTAAATGGGACAGGCAAGCCCTTCATAAATGTGCTTAGGAATACTCCCTATTTCACTGATCTCAAGGAAACAAAAAAATGTATGAGTATGCATGTGTAATATGGAGCATATTATGGAGAAAGGGACTTGTTAGAGGCAGTGGCATTTCTTTATGATCCACTTCTACCTTAGACAAAGTCTCTGGGCATTCTGACTCAAGTTGGGCACATGACTCTCTTGCCTTGGAACTGCATGGTAGGATCTTCTTGGTGCATGCTCCTTGAACCTCCTTCCAAGGAATGCTAGATTGGCTTCCTCTCTGCTGTTGTGCTGCCACTAGGCAAACACAAGACAAGCTTTTGGCATGAGTGAAGGAATTCTCACTGGTTGAATGCTCGACATATCCATTAATTTTGTGCTTTTGTAGTTTTATTTACTTTTTGGTTCTATACTGTGTTGTTAGCTATTTGTGTGTCCTGAGGGGGGGAAAGTGAGGTTTAAATTAATACCTATACAATGAATTTCACAGGCAAACCAGGTTTGTGTCATCTTTAACAGCCTGAGGATTTTCTCCTTTCTTTGTAAGAACATAGATAATTCAACACAGAGGGCCCTTCTTAGCTCCCTTGGTTCCCATATCTTTAGACCAGAAAAGGCAATACAAAATAAAACATTTTCAAAGTGCTATTACCATGGTGGTTAACAGAGACAGCAAAGCTGGAACTCAGAAGAGCCTTCCAGTCACAGAGGCACATAAAGGACTAGAATTCCAATTACAAATAGTTGTTTCCCAAATTAAATGCTGCAAAAGTTTAGAAAAGATGCATGTTTAGAGATTAAAAAAAAAACAGTTTTGAAGGTCATATAGATATGACCCTGCAAAGTGGAGTCCAACCACTTTCTTCCATTGTAATAATAATTCTGCAAAAAACAATGTATATTGCATAATTTTTGCAAAGGACAAAACACAGATGAAGAATAATCCTTGCTGTAGAACTCTGACAGTTACACAAGTAAAACCAGCAATGCTATTTTTTTAAAAGTCATAATATTCATAGGCAATTTAAGAGGCAGAACCAGTGAGCCAAACTGTGTATCTTTTCAGCCAAAAGAAACAAGGAAAACAAGATAAGAGCCATGAAACAGCAGAATCATTCTTAGAAGAATCTTGCCAAAGTCAGCTGTTTTTTGATTTAAAGGCTTGATTTGCTACTTTGAAGTAGTAATGCTTTAATTCTCCACAATGGCTAATGACTGCACGTTGTTCCTGCTATCCCGCTCCTCTAAAAACCCCTTACCATTTAATAATATATAAAAAATAATCAATAGGCAACAACAATAATTCAACCTCATATGCATCTCTACTTTAAAGTCAGCCTCTCTGCCTATATTTGAGGTGTACTCTATATTAAGTGTGTTTAATGACTTCATTTCAACAACCCACAGATGCCTCATTCTGAAACCACATACTAGTGAATTATCTCTACTAGTGTTTTCTTTTGACCTTGTAAGTTTTTTTGTATCTATAGTTTAGTATAAGGTAAACAGTTAGCTTACTATGCTAACTTATCCCAAAGCCTTCAATTATATAGATCATGAGAAATTATGGTTCAGTTTAAAGGAAATGGGAGTGCAACAACCTCTGGTTGTCCTGATGTGTAACCTCTATTCTGGACAAGAGGCCACTATTAGGACACTATGTAGGGGAAAAATGGTTTCATATTGCCAAGCAGTCAGACAAGACTGCATTTTATCACCCTGACTGGTTAATTTATATGCAGAACATACAAAGAAAGTGAGATTAGACTCAAGAGGAAGGAGGTGTGAAAATCTGGGGAGAAACACCAATCATTTTAAGATGTGCAGGTGCTACCATATTACTAGCAGAAACAGCAAAGACTTAGAATGACTATTGATGAAAGTTAAGGAAGAAAGTGCAAAAGCACTCTGTTGAATATTACGAGAACAAAAATAATGACCACAGATGATTTGCATCACTTTAAAGTGGGTAATGAACACACTGAAATAGTTAAAAGATATTCTATACCTTGGTTGAGTCAGTAATCTAAATGGATACTGCGGTCAAGAAAGCAGAAGACTAAGACTTGGATAACTAGCTGTGAAAGAGCAAAATCTCCTAGTGTAAAGACATATTAGAGTCATGATATATAAATACCAAAGTCAGAATCATCTTTGCCATGGTATTACCACTTTCTCTGTGTGGTTATGAAATCTGGACGGTGAGGAAAGCTAACAGGAAGATCAACAGATTTGAAATGGGGTCCTGAGAGGGAGTTCTATGGCTACATGGACCACCAAAAAGACACATAAATGGGTCTCAGAAGAAGACAAGAAGAATAACTGAGGCTACCATACTGTGTACTTATCTTGAGAAGACACAACTCACTAGAAAGACAATAATGCTATGGAAAGTAGAAGACAGTGACGGGGAAACAAAGCCCACATCACAAATGGATGGACTCAATCAAGGAAGCCACAACCATGAGTTTGCAAGACCTGAGCAGAGTAGCTAATGACTGAGGCTCATAGAAGTCTCTTGTTCATAGAGGAACCATACATCAAAATCTATTTGATGGTAAACAACAAGGGGTTAGTGTGCCTTTTGTACTGCAAGAGAAATTTTTATTATAAATTTTATTCTTAGTAATTTTAATAGTTTCGACATTGGTTGTTGTATGATAAATATAAATTACACATTAAGCTAAATTTGTGGAGGTTTGTATCTTTTTATGCATTCTGTATTTTATTTCTATGTACAAAATTGTAATGGCTCACGGTTATAAACAATAAAGTTACACATTTAATTTTTACCTTATATCTGGGTTAAGTCCAATAGTTTGAGATTAGATTCAAACTTGTATTACATATTTTTGACTGAATTAATTTGGCTTGCACTGGTTGGCACATACTTGAATAACATTTTAAAAATCTGGCTTTAAAGCAACCAGCTGTTCATCTAAGTGCTAGTGACAGTGTTTAACTAGGAGCTGGGAATATTTTAATTTTTTTTAACTACTACAAAATGATATTAATAGCAAAGTTAGATAGACAACTGAAATTTTAAGAAGAAATATATCCAAGTGTAAATATATGAATCTAATTTTACTTCTAAAGGAACTTTCTGGTAGTAAAGTTGTTCTTATAAACTAAGAATATATTTACATATGCAGAAATGAGTGAGTCATGACAAGGAGAGGCTGTGATTCAGTTTGAACAGGTAGGATTGGATTTCTGTTTACAAGCACAGATCAAGTGAAGAAAATTCACAGTTTGTGTGTGGATTTGCATACCAATGCATACCTCAGGGAAGGTGCACCATCTGCACATCATTGCTTTCAATGGAATATGAATCCAGGTATAGATAGAAATGATTATTCCCTTGAAAGAAATGTAACACACTCTGTGGATTAAGAGCATTCATAATCAGATTCCTGTCCTGCTAGTTCATTTGAACATGAATCTCCATGAACACTCTATTACAAACAGCAGATAAATGCAGTTTGTGGAAAAGTTACTTCTGCATAAATTGTACAGCAGAGATTGATCTTAGTTCTTTTATTACATTTTCATTCTGCTTTTCCATTGAAAAAAGCACCCAAAGTTGGTAACAATATCATTGAAACAAATTAAACAATTTCTGGGTCTCACCACTAGTTCTGCTAGCTTAGGTTGATGGGAGTCCCACAGCAACACCATTTGGAGGGTTATTACTGGAGAGATCTTTCCTATATAGCATTACAGCTTTAGACTGTGAGCTTTAAAATGTTTAGTCTCATGTTGATGTATTTAAGTTTCAATTACAAAAGTGTTTGTGGGATGTAGTATCTATATTGTACTTCCACTATTCTTCTGATTAACCAGGGATTGACCTCTCACAAGGCACGGTAAGATTCTAGTGAAACAGAGGAAGTAGGGCATCAGGGTCAGAGCTCCTGCCTACAAGCAATGCTGCCTCCCATCATCTTTTCTCTGGATTTCTACTGGGCTGATCACTACCTCTACGTTTCCTTAGCCATCATCACCATGCCTGCCTTTATCACTGCAGCATTTGGAATGTCCATCTGTCCTGTGTTTGACAGAAGTCAAGGTGGAGATCAATGGTGGCTAGTGGCTTTTAGGTCAGTGGGACAATGAATCTACTCTAAATTTCATAGCAGGCTTTAAACAAGCTGTCCAAGATGCTGAAACCTATCCCTGAACAGGTCCAGAACCTTGGACAGCTCCTCTAAAGCTAGCAAAATATGTAATGAATTCACCACCCCACTGACACGGGCACCAGCAGCTGCCACTTGTAGGAATTGCAAGGCTCTCTAGACTTTGATGTGCTGCAAATCTCAGCTGCCTCTCTCACCATAGCCAAGGGTGAGGAATGCTGGAAACTGCAGTACAATAGCATCTCTGGAAGGCTGCATAATACTTGCTCCTGCCCTTAGAGCAAGGGAGTAATAGAGAATATGTACTTGCCACCAAAGCAGTGTTCTTTCCACCTCAGGCAGTATCCCCACTCACTTGTTACAATCTTCCAATTTAGGAGCTAGGAAGGTGTGGCCTACAAGCCACATGCGGTCACTGGATCCCACCTATGTTACCCCTGAAGCCCCTTAGCACATTCCTAAAGCTCCAGGTTCCCAAAATGTATTTAATTAATTACTTAATTACTTAATTAATTAATTTGCACTCCACTTTCTCCCAATATGAGATCCAAGATAGCTTACAATGTAGGTGAATACATACAAAATAAAACTAAAAGAGTATGCAATACAAATACTTTTTAAAAATAAATAAACAATTCCATTAAAAAGAATTTTACAGTATTTAAAAACAAATTTTAAATGTAATTAGGATAAAAGTCCAGCACATACCATTAAAAACCCTTCTGCCATAGCCAATTAAAAGTCAAAATCTTATCTAATTTTTTTAAAAAAAGTTTTTGCCTGTTAGTGAAAATAGAGCAGAGGATGGTGCCCCATGAGAGGGAATTCCATAGTCCAGGAACAGCAATATAAGAAAGCCCTCTCTCTTCTCCTCAACATACAAGCCTATGGAGCTAGAGAGTCTGAAGGAAAGCTCTGCCCTGAAGATCTCAAGACTCAGGCAAGCTCATACAGGGAGATACAATATTTCAAATAGCCCCAAAATAAAGTCACATAGGTCTATGTAGGTTGCAACCAGCACTTTGAATTCTGCCCAGATACATTTTTAAGGGGTGCAATATTCTGGAGTTTGGGGGCCTGAACATCATCCCAAATACATCAAACTGCCCGTTTGCCTCCTTCTCCTTCTCCCTTCCGACCCTTCTAAAATTACAGAAAACTGGCTAAAATGAGAACTGAAAATGAAAGGACATCATTTGTGCTGCAGCACTGAAGTACTAATCTGGCCTTCAAGAAGTACATAGGAGTAAAAGCTGGTTACCCTTTTCCAAAGGAAGATGCTATTCTTATTTGTCACTCATTACTAACTGGAGAACAAAATATGCAAAACTATTTTTTGTTAAATGTAAACTGTCCCAGAAAGTAAGAAAACTATGCTGTATTCTCCACCATATATGTGGAGGTTCTATTCCAGGAACCCCTGTGAATAGCAGAATTTGTGAATACTGTTGTCCCCATTTATACAATGGTAATGATGTGCACATGGACGCTTCAACACGTCTGCACACACATTGCTGCCATTTTAGGTATAGGGATGCAATGCTTTGTGTGAACTGGAAGTTGCACACATGGAGGTTGCAGGTCGGGAGGTCCCCGTGTATTGCTGGTCACAAGACAATATTAGGCTGCCAGCAAACTGGATTCTGAGGAACACAAGTATAGTGCTATAGTGCACTTTAACTGCCATGGCAACATCACATGGAATACTTGGGTGTGCAGTTTAAGGAAGACTATATAGACTTCCCTGGTAGATCTAGTGCTTCATCAAACTACGGACTCCAGGATTACATAGGATGATGCCATGGCAGTTAAAGTGGTATACTGTACTCCCTATGCCTCAGAGGTTTTCCACCCTACACTGTTACCGTGTTATTATTCTACTTTCAACATCCTGTGGAAATCTGGGGTTTGTAGTTTACTGAGGCCAAAGAGCTCTCTGGCTGAGAATTCTAAATGCCCCTCCCTAAACTGGAAACCCCAGGATTCCATAGGATGTTGAACGTGAAATAATAGCACTATAACAGCATAGGGTGGAAAGGCCCTGAGTTCACTGATTTGAGTATGAAGTCTGATTAATGATCCTCAACAAAGTAAAAATGCTAAGTGAAGAATAGCTCATTGCAAAGGATTAATAATTAACATATGAAGTTCACTATAGTGTGTTGTAAGTTCTCTTGAAACAATTGATCCCCTATAGGTGGACATTCATATCACTCTACACAATCACCTATCCATTTTTTTTCTTTCTGGCATTTTACTGGGCACCCTGTGGCACCATTAACAGTAACAATAATAAGTCAAAATGGAATGAGCAGCTCAAATGGGGTACCCTTGCTGGGATCAGCCATCTTTTGCTTAGTTTGGCAGAACTTGTAACAGGGGAGCAAGCCAGCTTAATACAGATCTCAGTAGTTTTCTATCTAGGGTCTGACAAAGAAAGAAAAAGAGTGAAAAGATCACTTTGTTTTGTACCCTAAGTGAAAAACAACCCAATTCACCTTTTAAGTGATGTGTGAAATGATGTGCATCTCTAAGTTGTTTGCACAAGTGGTTGCATCATACTGCCTAATGCAAAATATAGTAAAGGACAATTGATAAGAAGGTCTATATGCTGTATATACCCACCCTTGCTTTTCCTTATCTATGACTTTGGAAATCTGCTTCTAATCTGTCCCTCCATCTCCAGCAGTATCCCATCTAACTACACAACAGTAGGTTACTCTCTGTTTTGTTGCTATGCTACGTTTATTCCATGCATATAAACTATCTGAAGTTTAACCATAGATTAAGAGAAGGAAACTACAGTTATTATCTCTTCCTTGAATTCATACACAGCTCTGTCACTGTGATGTGATACATACATACAGTTTTAAAGACTAATATTTGTAAAGGCTTCAATTTTATATCAGGTTTATGGCAGTGCTGAAGAGCTCTACTTATATAACATAGCTAAGATAAGATTCATAACAGTAGTAATGAACTCATCACATTTAAGGTCTTGTGCCTTTATTTTTCTGATATTACTTTCATATAATCAAAAGAATAATGTCTCACTTAAAATTGCCTAATATCCTATTAATAATTTAAATAATAATAATAATAAAAAGACTGTATAGTATAGTGAAAAGAAGCTGAACATAGTGTTGTTGTGGGTTTTCCAGGTTTTGAGGCCGTGTTCTCTTAGTATTTTCTCCTGACGTTTTGCCTGCATCTGTGGCTGAACACATAATAAGCCATACATAAAAATGGTCCATTTAATCAGGTATTACAGTAAAGGCTGGGCAATCAACTTGCAAGGATGTTGGAAATGCATCTTCCATTGCAGATCATGTATTCATCTTGATTGTTGATAAAATCACATATAAATTATCCAAGATCCCTCATAACTCCAAAATTTGATGATTTAAATATCAGTGTGACATTTGTACATGTCAAAAAACTGGAGAAATAGGATAATCAATAGGATTACAATAGGATAGAAAGTAGAGGGCAATCAAGGTTTAAAGAAGCCCAGTGTAAGGTAAGCAAGAAAAAAAGCCACATGAAAAAATACCAACAAATGAATTTTTAAAAAATAAAATATGAAAAAATTGTGGTTCAAATGACTGGAAAACTCACTGATACCTAGAAAGATTTAAACTATTGGTCATAGTTCTTAAACTCTATAGAAAGGTTTAACACAGTGATTCTCAACCTGTGGGTCCCCAGATGTTTTTGGACTTCAGCTCCCAGAAGCCCTGAGCATTGACATAGTGGCTGGGGCTTCTGGGAGTTGAAGTCCACAAACATCTGGGGACCCACAGGTTGAGAACCACTGGTTTAACATGAAGCCCAGAAGTCCTAGACTATAGTTATCAAAAACGCTGAAAATTTCTCATCAGCACTGAAAGTAACACATGGAGAATGGAAATCAGAGGCTGGAAAAGTCACTGGCCCGAAATGAAAAATGCTAGTGTTCTTGAAGATGATATGCCCGACCTGAAAGTTTCAAAAAGAAATCCCATATGACCTATTACATTATGCAATTTTATTTACACCACAGCTACATAGTAGAGGTACTAAGAAACACCTTTATTGAATTGCAGAGATGTCTAATGGGACACTGGCAAGATGCACATCGGGACCTGACGTGCATTGGGCATTGATGCACAATGCACATCACTTTGTGCACCAATGAACATCAGGCACTTTGTCAGCTCTTCTATATAGTAAAGTAACAACAGCCCTCTACTGGATATGGACATTATGCATCTGCACAATTCTAATTCCCACAGACATAAGCCCACTTACAAAGCTGTATGAGCCCAACAAGCTCTCAGGGTATGTCTTTTCACCTACGGGAACAGCACTGCGCTGATTACTGTTCTATTGTATAATGGGGTGTTTTTTTCTAGGGTATAAGTAATATTTCAGTCCAAATAGTTCACTCCATCAAAATGAGATGATGAAGAATCCAATAGAAGAAATAGAATGAATAGGAAGAAATAATACATACCTATTTCAACATCAAGCATTTCTATAAGCGTAAAAGGATATAGAAATCTTGTTCATTTTAGCATATGACTATATTATCACTTCATAATATGACTGCATTCAGATGGAAAAAATTAGCCAACTTACCTATTCTCTTTCACAAATGTTATCATTACTGACGCCATTGCAGACATGAAAAAAGTGGTAAAGCAGCTACCACTATTTACTGTTGGCTTCTATTATAATATACATGTATACAATAATCCTTATAACTGGTAAAGGGAAAACCTGTTGAGGAAACAGAATAGTTTGTTCATTTGTAGAATCATTTGTGCAAAGGCCAATGTCAAGCAGCATTTTCAAGTAAGTCTTGCTGAAATTACTGGTCTTCCCTTAGGGAGCTTTTGGGTTTTATATAATAAAAAATAATATGTTTTGTGTTTTCAACATGTTGTGAATGTGAAATACCTTTCTTTCTGATTTTGCCTCAGAATTTCTTTCTTTTCCTTTTGTCTTTCAGAAGTACATCCTAAGAAATAGAATGAAATCATAGACATCATTGGAGAATAATGGGACAATGAAAAGCAGAGGAACACCAGCGGAGTGGAAGCCTCCCAGGGAAGCAGCAGATATTGAGCAGTGTTGCTGTTGAACTGCCTGTTTTTTTAAAATATTTCTGCGTAAAAATAGCAGAAATGTGCTTGTTGATTGTTGTGGGTATCTATAAATCAAATATGCAAAATTCTGATTTTTAATGTGGGAAATTGTTATTAGGATCCAGATTTTAATTTATAGATAAAAGCTTTTGTTCCCTGTATCCTTCCTACATCTTTCTTTTTAATCATTTCAGTGAGCGGGTGGGTGAAAAATTGATTGCTCTGACCTCTGAGGTCAAGGAAAGACAGTCGGCACAGCCTCATCGTGCTTTGGCTTACTGGATGGCAAGAAGCCCGCCTTCCATTCGCGCTGCCACTGCTGTGACCTCTGAAGGAGAGAACAACAGTCAGATATAGCCCCATCATACCCTGGTCTCAGAGGCCAGTGAGAGGCCCTCCCTCCATTCCAGCAGCCACTACTACGGCCTCTGAGGGACAGAACAGCTACCAACATCTACTGGGTTTATTCTTCTCCTCCACTTCCATCCCCCTTTCCTTATGTGTCATGTCCTAGCTAGATTGCAAGCCTAAGGCAGAGAACTGTCAAATTAATGATTTGTAAGCCAACCTGGGAGCATATTTTGCTGAAGGACAGGGTATAAAAACTCCACATACATACATACATACATAATATTCCAAAATCCATGCAGTAGTTTCATTCTCCCCCAAGTCCAAAACAGGGAAGGAGAGTAGGAGAAATAAAATCATGAATGCAATTTTCGCTTTCATTTCCATAAGCTTGTTATTACCATTACGTAGCATAAATTTAAACACCAAGTTAGAAAAGCTCCCCAGAATCCTATACATGTTAACGTAACTTTATGTATACCTAGCTATCTAGCAGAGGTGCTAAGAAACCTCTCTACTGAACTGTGAAGGTGCATAATGGAATACCAGCAAGAGTGGCCAGTGTGCTTGGGTGTGCAATGTACATCAATGCACCATGCACAAATGCACTTTGGTGCACATTGGGCACTAATGCACACTGCACACTGATGTGAATCAGGCACTTTGCTGTCTCTCCTACTTAGTAACGTATCAGCAGCCCTCTACTGGATACAGATGCTATACAGCTACGCGATATCCCCTTATAAAAATATAAGGCCCCAACAGGATTCTGGTGAATTTAGCTACTTAGTGTGAGGTACCGGCACACTTTCACTGCCTTTTTTTTTTCTGGTACAGAACGCTGACTGGCTGTTGTGAAGGATGGAAGAGTGGGGGAAGGAGAAGCCGAATGAAGTTGGGTGGCAACCCTGTGATGTTTTTTTCTCACAGGTTTCCTTTAGATTTTAAAAAATAATAATCCTCAATGCATTCCTTCATTTAAACCCTTTGGTCTATTCCTGTGAACATGACAACCAAAGGCTTCATAAAAGTAAGTAAAAGCTTAAAGTTTTATAATCCACCCACAATAGGTTGGAAGTGTTACAGCTATGCTTTTGATGCCAAGATAAAGATGACAGGCAAATTAACTCGAACACAAACACATCCATCAAGTATTAAAGATAAAATAAATACACACTTTATAGATGTTGCAGAAGACCATCAGATTCCTACCCTGACTTATACTTAACATGATTAAAGTGATCCTCTCCACCCCCATGCATCCATGGCAGTGAAGGATGGTTGTAAAGGTATGCAGAGGAATATTTCCAGAGGGGGCTAAACATGGATAGCAGTCTGTGAGTAGAATTTTCATATGCAGCACATACTGCTACAACATTCCTATACATTTTCCTTCTGAGTGTGCACATGTGCTTTGATCCTTAGCATTGCATTCAATGACATTTAAAAGCCTATAAACAGTGGGAGGAAAACCCTCAGAAGCTGGAATATGACAGCACTAAAGCATAACACAAGCAGCATCATGAAGTTCAGGGGAAAAATGTATGTTGAATGAGGGACATCTTACAAAAACAGCTTAAGAAGAGGGGGTGGGATAGGAACCCAGATGAATCAACACAATACTTAAGAATGCATTGGGTATTTTCTAGACAGCTTATCATAACAACTTCACAAGACCTTTCAGAAGAATGCCCCCCATGTTCTGGAACAATGCCTTTATCTTAGAAATGTTGGTGAGAGTAGCATTAGGGGCTACAGCAGAAGCTCAGGGGCCACGTATGCTCTGACAGCCATTTTTGTGCCCACTAGGGCCACCCTTCCTTTTTTTCAAATAAATGTTGCCTAACCTATTTTAAGCCCAGGAAAGTTCTTTTTTTTCCAAGAGGAAATGAATCAGTGATCATAAGCCGAAAATGTAACAAAATTGTCCGCATGCCCCACTGGGGGTGTTGGGGGCAAAAGATATCTTCTTAATTTTTTTCCCAATGGGATACAGCTGTCCAAGTGCCCAGGGCGGGGGCAATGTAACCCTCTAATCTCCAGCTATGGTCCACAGGGTAACCTATGGCAGAGGGAAGAGGTATGGCAGTCCTTAATCAGATTTAGGGGTTCTAGACGAGAATGGATGTTTCATTTTACTATTAGCATTATTATTAAAATATTTTATCTATAACAAAAAAGACCCTTTGTATTACTTGAACTTGAAATGTACAACTGTTTTTCTAGAACTGCATATTTTGGGTGTGAAAAATCCCAGAGAGTTTCAAAGACATCTACCACTTCTGGCCTAGGCACCAGATTATTGAGATAGATGGATCTATTCTCTGAGAAATCCATAGTAGCTTTACTCCTCTGTTGCTTCCCAATAAGTAGATCTGGTGTCTGGAATATCTCTTTCTATCTCTTGTTCATAACTTCAGTTTTTTCTCTGCTTCACACAATATAATGGCCTTCTATCCCTTGAAAAAAATCACACTGCTGTTATAATCAATGTCAATGTCATAGGTTCACCACTGCCATTTCGGGAGGAGACTGAATAACAACACCAGACTACACTCTAGATTTCCTTTAAGACCTGAGTTATAAGGATCATAAACTTCTGTCTTTGTGGTTGCCCTTTGAAGGGGTTGTATGTACACATGCAGAATCTCACTTACAGAACTCCTGAACTTCACTTTGTTTGTTGGTTTTTATTGGACAGCAGTCATTTTTCACTTTGGAAGGTCAACATAACAGCTTTTAGAGCAACCTGGAAATTCCTTCTCCAGAGAGAGAGCATGTCAGCCATTGCTGTGAATTAATTCATTGGTTAAAAACAGTCTAGGATCAAGCTAGTTCCCTACAGAACAAATAGGCAGAATATGGCTTCACATGTTCCCTCATATTTCAGCTTCTAAGGGATGGTGATTTGCTTTAAAAAACAAAAACAGGGAATTTAAAGATTATTGGGTCAGGGAAACTACTCCCATGTCCTTTCCCTCCATCAATGCCAATAGTCACTGTGAAAAGATGCTTGGTAAGTATAATGCCCAACATGCTATAGGCTGTGTCCAGTTTTAATAGACTGTAAAAAGAAGAATATGTTACAGTAAGAAAAGCTTGGAGGCTTTTACAAGCAAGGCCATTGCTATAGATGCCGTACGAGAAATCAAGATATTATTTATTTTAATTTGGAATTTCAGTTAAGTGAAACACTTCCTCTCCCTACTACTCACCCTTTGCAGAAATGCAGGTATAGTTGTATCTTTCAAAGCCCTGGTGGCCCAGTGGTTAAAAGCCAGTACTGCAGTCAAAAGGTTGTGAGTTCGATTTTGACGGGCCCCAGGTTGACTCAGCCTTCCATCCTTGCACGGGTCAGTAAAATGAGTACCCAGCTTGTTGGGGGCAATTAGCTAAAACACATTGTAAACCGCACTTAGCTGATAAGCGGAATACATACGCTATTGCTATTGCTATGCTAAATAACTGGGTCATATCTTGTAGCCCAATACCTCCAAACATGAATCATATGGAGTCACCAGTTGACATGAAACTTCTGGGAGAGGTGATCTGAGACATCATCAAGATGTAGGTTTTCAAAATAGTGATTGTGTGAATTTTGTCACAGCAAAATGACAAGGAGTCACATGGCATTTTTAAGACTAATAGCATTATTTAATATGAGCATTCATTGATAACTGCTGCCTAAAATTATTTCACAGATCTCACGGAGAGAACTGTATCCACATATAGCATATGTTGTAATAAATATATTTGTCTCAAAAGTGTTACAAAACTCTTTAATGTATGACTGACACCCAGCTATTGCTGTCTCCCTTCCATCAGATACAAGTGAAATGATGGCTCTTGTGAACCAAGAATCAGTTTTGGCTTGAGGGACTGTGAATAAACTGAGATTCGGTACAGATAAGATGCAGGTACAGTAGGCAGAAGGTGAGTCCATTTCGATGAATAGCTTTCAACCTGTTCTGGAAAGGGTTTAATAACCAGCTTCTTAAGTTAGATCCAGTATTTTCATGTGAGATTGAAATGACATTTGTGGTTATAAGCTCCTCTTACTAGTTTTGGCAGATTACCCAGCCTTTATGTACATAAAGACTTATGGCCAGAATCCTGTATACTTAACTAAGCAATTTCTCCTGGACCAGCCCTGCCCCCAAAGCTGACAGAAACATCATTCACTCATATTCCAATCACTGACAAAATGGGCTTTCTTCTCTCCATTCAGCTGATGCCTGGTAAAGTAGGTTGGGATGGGAGTTACAATCATGACAGTAATGTCACAACCATGACTAAGTAGTGATCATGAATATGAAACGTTTACTTAGATTTACTCCTCTGTAACTGTTCCATTTTCACAATTGCTCCTTAGTCATGATTGTAACATTCTAACTCCCTCTCCAATCTACTTTACTGGGCATCAGCTGCATGGGGAAAGAAGAACCATTCTGCTGGTGATTGGAACAAGGGTGAATGACATTTCCATCAGATTGGGCCAGGAGAGGTTACTTGGTTAAGTATACAGTTCTTCCTCCACATTCGCAGGTTGGGTCTTTGTGAATTTAATTATTTGAGAGGTACAGGTGTGCCCCTCCATTCTTCTCCTCCATTCCCTTGCCTTTTGCCTGGGTGCGCATGACTTTCTTCTCTGCATCCAGGCAAAAGGCAAGGGAATAGGAGGGCAGAGCACTATCTGTGGAAAAGGAAAGTGTGCATATGTCTCCCCCTTATTCCTATTCCTTTGCCTTTTGCCCAGACATGGAGAATGTACTCAGAGGCAAAAAGCAAAGAAGTAGGAGGGGGAGCACCACATATAGAAAAACAAAGCATGCATATGCCTTCCTCCCCCTCATTCCCTTGCCTTTTGCTCAGATGTGAACATGCACAGAGGCAAAAGGCAAGGTAATGGGAGAGGGAAGCACTATGCATGGAGAAGGAAGGCAAGAGTGTGCCTCCCCTCTCCTGTATTCCCTTGCTTTTTGCCTGGGAGCAGAGAAGGAAAGCACACACACCAGGGCAAGGGAATGGGGAGAGGAGCATTATGGGGGGAGCTATTTATGTCTTTTTCACTTTCACAGGGGTTCTGTACCCTGAACCTTCATGAAGGTGGACGGGCCACTGTACAGGATACCAGACATAGTCTTTATGTACATAATGACTGGGTGATCCACCAAAACTAGTAAGAGATGCTTCTAACCACAAATATCATTTAAATCTCACACGAAAATGTTGGATGTAACTTGAGCAGCTGGTTGTTTAAACTTTTCCACCACAGGATGAATTTTATTCACCCAAATGGACTCGCCTTTCATGCACAACAGGTGCACCTTATTTGTTCTGAGTTCCAGTTTATTCACTGTTAAGTATACTAAGTTAAGTCTACTTAATTAAGTGGCTGATCCAAGATTCCAGGCAACCTTTCAGTTTCTTGCCTCCAGTCACGACTGCATAATAATCTCTAACTGCCAGTGTTTATAGCAAAAATGCTAAGAGCAGTAGAGGTATTCAGGAAAGCGCCATGTCTTCCACCAAGAGGAACTTGTCTTTGTTCATATATTTTGGATTCAGTTATTGGTTCATGCTATAAAATATCGGATTTGGTTGCAGAAGAAGTAGGGTATAATGACATGCCTTTGTTATTCATCCCATGCAACAAAAATGAGTACGTTGTGGCTCACCAGGTGTTGGACCGCAATTCACATTAGCTATAGTCAGCATAGATAATGGTGAGGGATGATGGGAGCTATAGTCCAATAGCAAGTAGCCCTCTCCATATACAGCAATGTGGATGAAAAATCAGTCCCCAAAACATATTTATTCTGAAGTTTATAAAAGTATATATATTTTTTTCCAAAATGAAAAAGGTGCTGATACTTCCACACCCTAGAACTGAAAAATGGAAAAATAAAAGTAGTATGGAAAGAAAATAAATGGAACCTGCATCACATTTTTCAATGTGTAATTCTCTGCAATATAGCCTACCAGATAACCAGCTACGCTTTCTCCATTCTATTTACCAGCTTCATCCAAACTCAACTCCTGGCTTTCCATAGATACCTATAGGTTTCTGTGGCCTTTGAGCAGAGACAGTCTTCTCCAGAGTTTTTTTGTCCCCTTAGGATTTAGTTCCCTAAATATATGTACAATCTATTTGCAGGACATTTGCAAAGAGTGGGGTTTTCGCCAAGCAGGATGATAATTGCAACATTTCTCAGTGTTCCCATTTTGTCTAGTCCTGTTGATACTCACCAGCTGAGTTCCCTATTTGAACAAGTGACTTGCAAGCTTTCAATTACAGTTTTGAAATGTGCCAGTAATTAAATCAGCGGTCTGTATAAAGAAAACAATGTGAATCTCCCTTGCTTGATTCTTTTTTTCATTCTTACAGCCGTGCTGCTTGCTAGTGACATAGAACCAACTCACAAAGCTACAGTAGGGTACATTTCATGGCCACTTTTTAAATGTCATGATCTTGTACTGTCAGCAGTGATTCAGATTCACTGATAATTTTCAAAATGAAGCAAAGCTATTTGAATCATCTAGTGACATCAGCTTTACAATAGGCTACACAGTTAGAAGAACTGGAGTCATCTCCTGTTGTTACTTTCTATTTTCTTAGGCAAGTATACCATACAGATGAATTCATTTGCTTCAAATTAGCAATGAAATTAACAAATGACTAAAAACCTTTAATCTACAAATCCTTTCAGACAAAAATGAATGGTTGGGGAGCTTTTATCTTCCTCTGTAGCCCACTACCAAATGCTATTTTAGCCAAGCCTTTTTTTTTTTTTCAAAAAAGGATGGGGGGACAGATCCAGAAATTGTTTATTTCTCTTGATGAATCATAGTCACACACAACTGAGTAATCATTTTTAACAGTACATTTCTAGCATCCTCATCCAAAACTAGGTCACTGCTTGTTATCAAAGGATATTGGGTGTTTTTGTAAAGATTTTCAAACTGGCCATTAGAATGAGGTTATTGTAAAGTAATTACATCTTAATAGCTTGGAGCCAGTAAGTGCAAACACACAAAACTGGGTAAGACCACTAAAGGTAGGCTGCACAGTGTTGCAGGTGGGGCTGGAAGGCGCGGTCTGAAATTTTTCTTCATGGCGGTCCTCCAGACAGAGAATTTAACATTGTGCCTAAAACTGTTAGACCAGTGGTTCTCAACCTGTGGGTCCCCAGATGGTCATGAACTTCAGCTCCCAGAAGCCCTGAGCATTGACCATAGTGGCTGGGGCTTCTGGGAGCTGAAGTCCACAAACATCTGGGGACCCACAGGTTGAGAACCACTGTGTTAGACCAATCTCTTTGTATATGTGGATTAGCATAGAATTAAAGACTATGGCTGACATCCTGTTCATTTTATATGTTGTTGTATGCTAGACATACAATCTCATAAATTTTGCTATTTACATTTATGGTCATGACACAATTGCCAAAATTGCAAATGCCCCCTCTCACAAAAAGGCCCCACATATTTTAAAAGCCAAGCAGCTGTACCAACCAATGCAGTTCTGCAGTGCTGGCAAGCAGGGCACTGAAGGATGACACATCAAGCCCCTTCCCACCAGTAAGTTGCAGTGTGATGAGCAACTCATTCATCATGGGGTGATGAGGACCCCGAGGTCCCTGCCACTACTCCACATTGCAACTTGGTGGGAAGGGCTAGACACATCACCCTTCAGTGCTCTGCTCCTCAGCACTACAGAACTCCTCTGGCTGATATGGCTGTGTAGCTTTTTAAGGTGGATTTTGGAGGGTTCAGGGATGGACTATAGCTGTGTCATCATAGCTACACTTCCGATACAGGATCTCGGTCAGAGTTGATAATTTATATTCTGTGTTGCCCTTTGTACAACCAGATTCTTGCAAAATTCTTCTCTAATTATCAGTAGATAACAATTTTTGAGTTTTTTTTTATTGCTGCCAGACCATGACAATGCAATATGTAATATTAGTAACTGAAACAAGCAATGTGTGCAGCATAAAAAATATAGAAGCACTGTCTTCTTGTTTGGTAGATCACTTGACATAACTAGTTAATACCAAATCAAGTGTAATTATATGAGTACAAATTTGGTATAGGCATTGAAGTGAAACAGCAATGTTCAGATTCACTGACTGAGCAGCGGTGGCTAGTGACTTCTATGTCAGCTAATGAAGTTAATCTGATCTGGGTTTTAATCTGAACTTTAAAGGAACTATCCAACTTATTGAACCTATTAGGGAAAAATGATTCACTACTTTGAATAGATCCTGTAAAGTCTGGACCCAGAGCAGATTCATAGCATCACCAATACAGAAGCTACCAGCCATCAGTAAAATATTTAGGTACATGTATGTACAGTTTTTCTTTACAAGATACTGCATTTGTTTAAACCAAATAAAAACTGAGAAAACAGCTATAGTCTGAATTTGTGGCATTTCATTTCAGATCTTACTGTGCAGTGAAATATCTACCTCATGAAAGTGATCAGAAATTGTTCACTTACATGTCTTGTGCTAGAACGAGTATGAACAAGGTCAGAGGAAAGCGATGTTTGTTTAAGTCTGCTAATGGATGCATTCTGCCATTGACTTATGAGATATTCCCAACACAAGTTCCATTAACCTTATTGTCATTACATGTGTAGATTGGTCATAGACAATCAATAGGGTCTTGGTCTTAATGAAAATCAAACACAGATGTGAACAAATCAAACAAAACCTGTCATGTTTAAACAAGTAACTGTTTGAACTTTTTTTTATTGTGCTGTAGGCTTTTGAGATGGAGCAGGTGTCTAAAACAGTGCTTTCCCTATCTGACTGATGAAAACTTTATAGCTGAGAAATAAATTAATGATCTAATCCTGTGAGTCATTGCACCATCAACACAGCAATCAGGATGAAGCAGAAGCTTCTCATTTTGCCATTGTCTTTAAACACTGCAGAAGCATCACAGTGGTGAAACAATACAGGTCAAGAATATTACTCTGGCAAACCATTTGTGATCAGCACTGGATTTAGCTTGGACCCTTCTAGACAGCAGCTGTACACAAGACATGACCCTGCTCAACAGAATCTGCTCTGATATTCCTGTACAGTTAAAAAGCAGGGCTATTACTTTCATAGTTCCTTAATATATGGCATTCTTCCAAGCTATCTCCTTCCAATCCAACCATCTGCTCAGAGAGGTGAGAATAAGTCTTCCTTACCATTCAGAAGTACTCACAAGCCCATTTCACAGGGTCAGTCCTAGATAAAATCCAATACTTGACCACAAGATCAGAATTTTTTTTTTAATGCACATAGGGGATCATACATTTCTAGGGATATTAGTAATCAAGAGGATGGCACAGGTGGGTGAGGAAGCTGATCTCATTGTGATGACAGTGATGTTGTTAGGAACATAAGAACATTTCAGATAGATCAATTAAAAGGCTTATTTAGTCCATCTTCATGTTGGCAATTGTGTTCAAGCAAATTGTTGTTGTCGTCATTTGCCATCAAATTGACTTCAACTTATGGTGACCCTATAAAAGAGAGACCTCCAAGATTCCCAGTCATCAACAGCCCTACTCAGGTCTTGCAAACTCATGTCTGTGGCTTACTTGACTGAATCAATCTGCCTGTGATACAATCTTCTCTTTTCTTGCTGCCTTCCACTTTAGCTAACACTATTCTCTTTTTCAATGAATCATATTATTGCATGATATGCCCAAAGTATGACAGCCTCAGTTTAATCATCTTAGCCTCTAATGAAAATTCAGGATTAATTTTTTCTCAGACCCTTTATTTTGTCATTTTGGCAATTCATGGTATCTGCAGAACTCTCCTACCTCTATACTATGTCTGTATTATACTATATTCTAAACTACATCAGATACTTGTAGCAGTGTATATCCATTATCACAAACTAGTTTTTTCCATTAATCTGTCCAACCCACTTTGGAAGCTGCCCATATTAATGGCTATGTCTGAATCTTGTGGCAGACACAACTCTACTGAGAGTCTGGAGAAATTATTTTGGATTGCAGCTGGCTGGAGGAATCTAGAAGTCTTTCTGTTAACTATCCCTGGCTTTTAAAAACTTTCTAAAATGTATAAAGGTTCTTCTAATAAATGTTGGAAGTGCAAATATGCTGAAGGTACTTTCTTTCATATGTGTGGACTAATGATAAAGCCAGAAGATATTGGGTGATGATACACAATATGATAGAAAAGATACTGAAGGTTAAAATTCAATTGACTTCAGAACATTTTTGGTTGGGTTTAAGAGAAAATCAATTACATAAAGTCTATCAAAATCATTCAGCATATGACTGTTTCAGTATGCACAAAAGTGGAAGGAACCAGCAATACTGACACAAGAAGAATGGGTACTGCGACTTCTAGAAATGGCTGAAATGGATAAGTTGACAACTTGGATGAGAGAACATTCACTTATTAAATATAAAGAACAATGGAAGAAGGTTATACTGTATTTTAGATCAGAAGGTGGAAGATTAGCTGTAAATGGATTTAATTAACAGTTTAAGTCCGCTAGATATAGCTGTAACTGTTTAATCTACATTAGTAGAGAGATGTCATTGTAAGGTTTAATTTTTTAAAATATTGTGAGGTGTGAGAATGATAATTTCACTTTAAGAACCAATAGGGAAGAACCAATAGGAAATATAATTAAAATATAGATATAATCCAGACACAGTGGGGTGAAACATCAAATGTATGTGAGTGTAATGGTTTTTCTTTTTTTTTCTCTGTCTTTCTTTCTCTATCTCGTTTTTCTCTCTTCCTATTTTCCTTTATCCACTTATTCTCTCTCCTTTTTTTCTTTTTCTTTTTTCTCTTTTTTTATTAGTTTTGTTTAGCTATGTAATTTGTAGTTTTTAATGTATTTTAAAAATTGTCCTTTTGTTTTGTTCATTTTTATATGTCTTTTTGATGTTTTAACAAAAATAATTTTTAAAAAGTTACCTATTCCAGGCAAAGCACTTAAGAAATATCAGGCTATCACTCAGGATTACACCTCTCATAAGAATTCTTCATTTATTCCCAAAGAAATTTCCTCCATTCCCAAATTCCTAGCATTGCATTAGCATACAACTTCAGTTGAGCATACAGAGCTATAGTTTATGCATCCAAAAAAACCAGGCAGGCAAAATTACCCAGAGAATGCAAACACAATTATTCTAGATATGAACAATTGTCATTATCTCACTTTTTGCAATACTAAAAATGTGGAGATTGAAGGAAAATTCAATCTGGGAGAACAGAATTCTTATTCGGGCAGAGCAATGCCTTCATTTTGTCTTCTCCTGTAGCTACACCACTGCTTAAGGTTTTTTTGTGTATGAAGCAGACACAGTTGGCAGCTGATCTGTGCAAAAGGCAGTGCACTCAGTTTTATGCTGTGATCAAATGAATTTTAATTCCCATACCAGCTGGTGCCAATATTGTTAAGCTCTAGGACATCATCAGATCTTTACATCTTTATCTGCCTCATTTATAGCATTTAGTATCTTCTCTTACTATAATTTAAAGTGTTTGTCTCTGTCATGCTGTGCAAATCCAGCTTGATCATGTAATCACCAAACAAGGTGTATTATCTAATGGGACTCAAACAAAGGTTCTGTCAGGTACTTTAGGTGCCTTCTGAGTATACACTTCAAACACACACACACACACTACACACTACATATTTATGAGCCAATTTTGGTCAAACACAATATTTAGACTTATGTGAACATCCCAAATATTTTAGTGCAACTTCAAGATCAAACAATAAACTTCTGCCTTTTTTAAAAAATTGTTTCACTCCATTTTGAATGGAAATAGGTATGAAACAAATATGAAGGACTGCAAGTGCTGATGCTCAAACTTTAGTTTTATTCATATAAGCAATATTATCTTTTTCAATCTATGCAACACTGGATGAGTTTCCAAGTGTTCTATTGATAAAAGTCTCTATTACTCGGAAATATTTTGTCTCCTGTAACTTCTGTAGCTAGTGTGCCCTAAATGAGAAGGGAGCATGAGATTGGCATGGAACAGAAACTGAACAGCAGCTGGTCCTACAATTAAAATCTTGCTAGAGAATAAACATGGTTGAAAAACTCATTTATCAAAAGCCCAAGAAATTACCATAATCTGAATTCAAATGAAAAATGAATTATAAAATCTGTCAGTGAAACCTGCTGCTGGAAAACATAAGATACTTTTAAAAACCTTCATTTCAAAGAAAAACCAGAAAAGAGATCCAAATTGTTCACAATCTTTCCCATGTCTTCCTATGAAGATACAGACAATTCTCACATCTTGTTGCCTGAGACATAGCAACATATTATTTCCCATCTCCTTTAACTCAAGGAACTTAGTACCTTCCAAGTTAAGTACCCAGACATAAAAGTTTAACAAGCACCTCTCTTCCTCCCTGAGAATAAACACTGAACAATAAATTAAATAATTTGTGTCCCTTTCATGACAGCGTAAATAGGATTGCCATATTCCCAGGGCATCTGGGTGTCCAGATTCTAGGCATTCTACTTAGTATCCATTTGGGCCCTTAGCTGCCCCATAGTCTAAGTTTAATTTTTTAAAAGTAAATTTCTATCACTTCTGGAAGCAGAGAGAGAAAGGAAGACGTACAGCCACATTATTTTGCATCAAACAAGCTTGCTATTCCCTTTTATGTTTACACAATGAGTGGAGAGAGCCAGCATGGTGCAGTGATTTGTGAATTGGACTATGATTTTGGAGACCAATGTTTGAATCCCTGCTTGGCCAGGGAAACTGAGTGGGTGACCTTAGGCAAGTCACATTCTTTCAGCCTCAGAGGGAGGCAAAGGTAAACCCACTCTGAACAAGGCTGGCTAAGAAAACCTCATGATAGATTTGCCTTAGGGTCACCCTAAGTCAGAAGCTACTTGAAGGCACACAGCAGCAACAACGAGTGGATTATTACAGTATCACTAAGGTGTAAACTTACTCTCTCCCAAGTAAATGTTGCAGTTTTGGAGGGAAGCTTAGCCTGTCTGCTTTCAGAAAAGGTGAGTTCTGAAAGAGCAACCCCAGGCTTCTTGAGAGTAGAACTGAGTCCTGCCAGGTTGAAAGGAGGACAGGAGAAAAAGTTAGGATGGAGGGATGGATGGACGGACGGACGGACGGATGGACAGACAGCCAAGATAGATGGAAATCACACTTTTCCACCCTCAGAGGAAGGCAAGGGCAAACCATCTCTGAGCAAATCTTGCCATGATTTGATAGGTTCATCTTCACTTCACCATAAGTCAGAAATGACTTGAAGGCACACAATACTAGATGGATAGATGAGTTGATAGATGTAGTATGGTAGATGTTGGGGGTGAATCTTAGATTTCTGATATATAGATTCAAATAAAAATAAAGCCTTTCACTCCTCCAAGGTGGAGCAGTAATTCAACTTTCTCTTTCTCCATCCCATTCTCTACTATAATGTAACCCATAGCAGAAGATCAAGCAGAGGCTATGAAAAGTCAGTCACATAGGGACATGGGGGGACAATTCACTCAGGGCAGCAATGTTTTTGGGGGCATCCGGACCACGCCTCCACACACCACAGCCACACACACACACACCACAGCCACACCCCTGTGCACAGTGGCTACACCCCTCATGCCATTGCCTTGCCCCCCTTCCACCACCCCCTCCATACACTCCAAGCTCTGCCACTGTGAGAAGTGGAAATAAAATATGGAAGGTGGGTGGATGGCAGGCAGGAGAAGATGGGACAAAAAGAAAAAGGGGCAGCTTCTGCCACTGCTGAACAGGAGATGGTCCGGTAAGCAGCAGGTACAGCTTCAAGAAGAAGCAGTGGTTGTTGTACAGGTGAACAAAAGCACAAGAGATGGAGGGCCAGGGAGTTATGAGAGGGCATTGGATGAGGGCAAAGAAGAAGTGGTTCAGAAATATGCAGGAGGAATTGGTAGGTGGGAGCGGAAGCGTGATGGACAGCCACCACAGCAGCCTGAGCTTGGATGAGCCAAGAAAAGGGTGAGTTAAAACAACAACAGCAGGAGGACCCTCTTAGTGTGGATCACATTGAGCATCATATTTCATCACTCCCGGCAACCTGCTGTCTACAACAGTTGCTTCGTTCTACTTCATGATAGCTTATAAACTACTGACTCAATGCGACCCTATTTCGTCAAGTGCATGGATTCCTACCTTAATTGGCAGACTGTTATACATATTTTTGAGTGGGAGGTTGCAAAAAGTAGTATAAAAGGGAATTCATATGCAAAAAAGTATAAAAAAAATGATTATTACCTTAACTGGTCTATAAGAACCTGTAGCTGGGTGATAGTTCAAACATCCTACCACAGGTGAACTGATTAACACATTTAATGTGAAGAAAAATAAAATAGGATAAAGAAAACTAGGTTATCGTCTAGTTAACATTAATCTTATTTTCCCCTGTGATTTCTGATGTTTGCCATCATTTTATTCTGCATTTCTTCCTGTCAGTCCAATGACAGTATTATCAATGTATTCTTATAAAAATGTATGCTTCTTGCCATCATTTCCACAGAGAGAGAGAGAGAGAGAGAGAGAGGCCATTTCCACATGGGCGAGGAAATCGCCCTGTGCTGGTACCCACCAGACTTCTTGGCTCCACACTTGGGTCCAGGCTGGTCTGGAGTAGTGCGTGGCCGCTGCTCCGCACTGCTCCGAGGATGAAAATGGCAGCTTCCAGTTGGTCGAGGCTCTCCACTAACCGCTGAAGCTCGCCAGCCAAAAGCCCGCCCCCGGCAGATTGCAGGCTCACACTGTTTCAAGCGGTCTTTCAAAAGCACGCTGGACGACCATTTTGGGTCGTTCCGGAGCAGGCTGAGGTGCAGAACTACACTAAGTAGGTCCGACCCAGTCCGCTCCCAGGTGCAGATGTCCTCCCTGGAGGACGCTCTACACCATTTCTTTAAGCCTGTGAGGAAATGGCCAGAGAGAGAGAGAGAACTGATGGGAAAACTACAAAATGATATAAGAAACTCTTTTGCTTGATAAAATCTCATTATCACCATCTGTACTGCACTACCCTCACAAAAATCTGTGAGGTGCTTTTGTCTAAGGGGCAACGAGTGGCCCAAGGGCACTCCATCAACCAGTGGTCAGGAAATTGTGACCTATTAGCTGCATGGAGCTTCTCAAGGCCATTTTGAGGTCCCTAAGGATCCCACACCCTCCAAATTGTTGCATTTTTGGAAACTCACAATGCCTCTCAATTTTTGCAGTATTTTTGCTCGCTCATTAATATTTTATGCCTCAGGGATTATTTTTTCAACACTGGAAGCGACTCTTCTGCTTTGAAAGAGGTCTTTCCTTGGCCTAGTTGTAGAAAAACAATACAACAATTAATTTGGTTTATTTGCATAATACTAAAATTTGCATAATATATTTTATTTGCATATTACACAAATTGCCATAACATGCAAATTAAGCTACCCAGATTTGGGAAACTGGAGCATGGTAACTTTGCCCTGACTTAGCTGGCTGCTGTAGTAAAATGGTGTCCTTTATATAAAATGATGAACGAATAAAACAAATGCCAGAGAAAACCTAAGGATCTGTGAAACGGTGGGAGGCTACAGTGGAATATGCCTATGCATCAGTGTAGTGCTCAGCATGCAGCAAAATCAAGCTTTGCTATTTGAATGTTTTAAAAAATATATTTTTCAAGCCATGATTGTTTGAATCCATGGATGCAGAACCCGCAGATACAGCGGGATGACTGTATAATTCAAAAGCCTTTCAAAAACGTAGTCACAATTTTTTAAAAGCAAATTTGGCTGTTCTGTTTTCCATTTTCAAAGTAATGAAAAACTGAAGTTTACTTGCTTTAAAATCCTACCCAAACGTTCCAAACCACTGGCCTGTGGTACACACCACAGTCTCCTAATGTCTGCTTCAGCATGGCCTTAATACCCACAATAGAGCCTGAGGCAGCCACGTGAGGGCCAGCAGAAGACAGCACTTGAACCATGTGACACTCCACCTCTATTACTCAGGGAGACCTCATTCTCATACTTCCAAAAGTTATAATTACTCCAAAACTGAACGAAATTATCCCTTGTTAATGTAGTTGTAGTGTAACATTGTACTCTCTAACTGTCGGGATTTGGCAGGAACAGTCCTTATTAATCCTTTGCTGCACCACCTTCTCATTTGCTTTTAAAAGGCCCCAGTTTCTCTCTCTCCTTCTCCCATTTTCCCTCTTTGTGCACAGCTTATTTCCATTGCTTCAAACTGAGTTCAGATCAGTTGGTACTCAATTGAGTCAGGCAGGAAGTGACAACAGGAGAGGGCAGAGGCTTGCCGTTCCCTGTAAACTCAAGCAAAGGCAACTGCTGCAGCCTCTCCCACTTTTTGTGTTCTTCTTATTAACAGCTTCTTCCATTTTGACCACACTCTGATGTTGATTGGCCATATATGGCTCAGTTTTCATCTGTGAAATGTTGGAGAGTAGGTAATATAAGCAACTTTCATTTGAATGTGAATGTGACAAGGACGAATGGAACTGGAGGGCCAGCTTCAAGAGGAGAGCTGTCACTGGCGCTTTCTCTAAAATGGTTTTCCCTTGATGAAGAACATTCCAGAGCATTTTCAGTATGAAGAATCAACCATTGGAAGATGAGCTCCAACTGAACATCCTGGACAATTGCTAGGCATGCTTTCATCCAGGCCAAATTAGGATCCAAGCTTGCTTCAAGGCACACCCACAATAATATCCTTTTCCTAGTAATCTGATAGCAAACCTGTAACAATATGAAACATGTTCTTCAGGCACATATTTCAGACTTCAAAGGAACAAAATCTGAAAATGCATAAATCTGTACTTGGAGACAACTTTCTTATGTCTCTGTCAGGAGAACATCATTAATTCCCATAAGCAAAATGGATTGGTTCCCCCGCCCCCCACATGGCATATTCTGTTTTAGCTCAGTGTTTAAACAGGAGAATCCTTTATACACTCAAAATAACCTGGAGCATGGATTATACATTTAAATTATTATATGGCTGAACATTAGAATATCTAAAGCCATAATATGTTGTATCATCTGTTTGAAATGCCTTTGATTTCTAGTAAGTGCTTTTTTTCTTCCAAGGGGCTTGTTAAAACAGAGTTCAGTGAATGCCTCAAGGCCTTGACACAAAAGCTTTGACCCAGTCTAATATCTACAGAAAGCTGGGAACAACATAGAGTATGAGGCAGGGTCCAATGGTAGCTATACAACTTTGCAACCCCTGGCTGTGCAAGCAGTTGGACAAAGAGGTCACCTCCAATACCTCTGTTCTCGTCCATGGATCTCTGTTCTTGTCAGTCAGGTACAGCTCTCTGCTGCTCCACAGTTCTCTGTTCATTTCCATGCTGGGTAAAAGGAAGCCTGGCTCTTGCACTAGGAAATTTGTTGTTGGTGAAGAGCCCATTTGGGCCCCATTTACCTCATGTCTCTGGAAAAGGAGACACAAAACCTTTTGCACTTAAACAATGTTGCTCTTTCCCCCATCTCACCCATTTCCACTACCCCCTACTTCCTGAAGGCAGGCTCTGCATAAGGAGGAAGCACTCTACAAGTAGAATCTGGCAGTGATGTAGACTTGAGTCAATTGACTCAGATTCAAGTCAGACTCAAGTCATTTCAGTGACTTGACTTGGACTCGACTTGGCAATAAATGACACACTGACTCGACTCGTGATTTGTATATTCTTAGTGACTGACTTGCTACTCTTGCTTCAGTAACATAACACATTCATCCAGAAACCTTGAAACTTTGAACAATACTTCCATATCTTTTTGCCTGCTGGTCACGTGATGATATGTCTCAAGTCCATGGCTTGGGCCATTTCTCAGAAGGAAACAACAAATGTGTTAGGCAATGGGCTTGAGGTGGGCTTGAGGTCTGCTGGGCAGCCTGTCCCTACTACATATCAGAGGAGCCTTCTAAAGCTTTTCCTAACAACGGAAGGCAAGACTTGCCCCCAGAGTGCAGAGAAGGATCTTTCCTTCTAAAGCTTTTGAAGCTTCTATAATGAGGAGTAAGAAAGATCCTATTCCCCACTTCAGAAACTGGTGCCCAGACTTGAGACTCGACTTGAAAGTGTCTTGCAGGGACTTGACTCAACTTGAGACTTGAAGGTAGAGACTGGACACGTGACTTGAGACTTTGGCCTTTTCCTCTCGGGGCTTTTAAAACAGTGTAGAGCGTCCTTCAGGGAGGATAACTGCACCTGGGAGCAGACTGGGTCCGGACTACTTTGTGTAGTTCCAGACCTCAACCCACTCCAGAATGACCCAAAGTGGTCATTCAGCGTGCTTTTGAAAGACCACTTAAAACAGGTCTTTCAAAAGCACAGAGCGCGCCACTCTGTGGCCATGCTCTGGTGCAGATTTGCAGGCTCACACCAGTGCGAGCCTGCAGATCTGCCGGGAGTGGGCTTTAGGCTGGCGAGCTTCACCGGTTGGTGGAGAGCCTCCACCAACCAGAAGCCACCATTTTCATCCCCAGAGCAGTGTGGAGCGATGTCACGCACTGCTGCGGACCAGCCTGGCCCCGGGCATGGAGCCCACAGATCTGGTGAGTACCGGCACGGGGTGATTCCCTCACCCCATGCGGAAAAGGCCTTTGAGTAAAAGACTTAAATACATCACTGCAATCTGGAGAGAGTGGTAGTAGCTCTGTGGTGAAAATTGGAACATCCCAAGCCAAGAGAAAGGAAAGCAAAAGCCAGCTTTACTTAGAACTTCATTTCAGCTTCCCCAGATCTAGAACTGGTATGCTGCAGAAAAGAGATAAAGTTTCAGGGTGTTTAAAAAATGACTTTATTCTTGAAAATAGTCCCCTGCATTTCAACCTGAAATATTTTAACACCTTTTTTCAGGGGATTACAACTTTAACATCAACCTGTGGGGATTCTAGAAGGCCTCAGAATAATGAGAGCAACAAGAATTTAAATGGTAGCAATGGGAATGGGGAAAAAAGGAAGGTTTTTTTTTAAAGAAAATATTGATGAGCTTGACAGGATAAATGAGATGATAAGAAAAATATTCTATATTATTCTTACGTGTGTGTATGCACGCACATGTGCATGCACTTTTGCACACAAGTGCAAAAGAGGAAGAAAGAAAGAAAGAAAGAAAGAAAGAAAGAAAGAAAGAAAGAAAGAAAGAAAGAAAGAAAGAAAGAAAGAAAAGACTGAGAGAGAGGAAGGAACACAAATACAATAAAATGAAACATTAAGCAGTGGTTCCAGCCTGCAAAGAGTGTTTTACATATTCAAGGTGCTAAAAGCAAGAGTGATCATTAGACCACTACTTTAAAAATACACCTCTCTCTCTCTCTCTTTCTTTAAACTCAACTCTTTAAACTCCACTCCACTAACTCTACTTTTCATTTGTAGCTACCAGCTCTTTTCTTCAACAGCTATAACTCCTGACTCTTTCAGGGTACATCCAGAATGAATAAAAAGACCAGGAACTCCCAAATGTTATTCCTGTTCTTTCCAATTTTATTGTGGAGATTCATATACATTTGGTTTATCCCAGAGTATTTTCATCAGCTCCCAATATGATCAGAGAATTTTAATACCAGCACTCCACATCAGTTTCTTTTAACCCAGCAGGAAAAAAAAGGAAAGAACAGGAACAAAATCTGGGACTTTTCTATCAGTCAGGATGTGCCCTTAGTCTAAGAAACTCAGAATATCCTTTTGAAGTATTTTTTTTTCCCCAAAAGCAGTGACACCACCTCCTTCCCACATAATTCCTTATGGATGGACAAGTATTGTGTTTTGTATTCAGCAGGCTATTTAAAAAACAACAACAATTAGTACTGTGTAAAGTTAAATAAAGCACATGCTGATACCTCTATTCCCACTGAGATTCAATTTTTAAAATCAGTGGGTAACTTATTAGTTTCTAATATCCTGTAAATATGTAAAAATATGATTAAGTAAATCAATGTGCTTCTGAAAATTACGTTCATTTTTATCCAGAACAGTCTGAGCTGTCAAATATTTGTTGGACATATATCTGATGTAAAATATGGCTTGATCATATCTGTTTTTAGTATTTGAAAATATTACATTTTGATATCAAAATATTTAATATTTGGGATTTAGGATTTGACAATATTTTTACTGCATTTCAGCTAGCATTCTAAGCAGTTGATCGCATATGATACATGATATTTCACATTTGACAGTCTGAATAAAATAAAAGTAGTAATTTAAAGATAAAATGGCACATTTTAAATTGAAACTTGGAGTTCAAATTTAAGGTTCCAATTTAAGCCACAACTCAGAGTCTGCAAGACCTGAGGGCTGTTGATGGCAGGGTGACTCTCACGCACAGAGTTGAAGTTGACTTGACAGCAGTTAACAACAACAAGCCACTTGTTCTAAAAGTTACAGTTTCTCTAAGGAAGCAGCTATTACCTTATTTAATTTCCCTATTAGAACTTAACAGTTACTTTCATGTGCTCTCCACTCAAGTAAACTCACCCAGAGTGACTAAGGCCCTTCCCTCATGATGACAGCACCTTGGCATGGAGATGCAAAAGTAGTGGGACCACAACAACTCTTCCGCATGACGTCACCACGGTCCCGCCCTTCTTGCATTGCCAACTGGTATGATTGCAGACGATATCATTGATGGAGAAACTTTCTCAATGACCACCAATCGTGCGAGCCTTCCATTGCAGCCGCCTATGCAGAAGGGCCAGAAGCAGGAACTGCTGCAGCATGAGAAGAAGGCCAGATGCAATCTGGAAGGATGGAGTGTGTCCCTTGTGCTTCCTTCTGCAGGCAGTTGGTTGTGTACGGAGAAGAGCATTGGGAACATGTTCCCAGGGCCTCTGTTGGAATTGTGATAAGACGACGCGGGAGATCGTTGTCATGTGGAAAAGACCTAAGAATTTGGGACCCAAGACCCAAACTGCAGATCCCAGGATCTCATGGAATGTTGCCCACCCCCAGGGCCTCTCTCTAAACCAAGAAGTTTATGAATTCATCCAAGTTTGGTTCTTTCAAGTTGGTTCTCTCAACCATTAAACTCACAGCTGCCCAAGTCAAATAGTCTCCAGGTTTGCCTCAGATTTCAATGAAGTCTTTCATTTTAGTCAGCAGGCTTGATTGGCAAGGACACGGCAGAGAAGATGTCTTTCAGTAGTTCTTTCCTGAAGTCTTGGTTCTTGAAATCAGCTGTTTCTGCTGATATTGTTCAGACCTGCTTCTGGAATCTTTCTCCCCTAACAATACATAGTACTGACATCTGAGATTTCATCTGCTTTCATTAGCTGTTTTTTAAATATTTGAGATATCATCTTCTTTCTCAGGCTCTCCTCTGGCTAACTAGCCTGCTCTAACTGACAGTGCTTAACAAGGCCTACACAACTGTAGTGTTATGATTCCAGTTTGAGTCCCTTTTCGCATGCAGTTTCTGTTGCGAGAGGGCCCCTTGAGCGTCGCGTGAATGGGAGCGTCGGTCCATACGACGCACTCCCATTCACGTGACGCTCATGAACCGGACGCAGAGCGGACGCGTACCTTTTTATTTTCAGCTTTAAGCTGACAATGGTGTGCAGTCGTGCAATGCTCCCCAGGCCTGCGCGCACTTACCTGCTGTGCGGTGCGTCGGGAGCCAGGCCGGTTGCTCTTCCTGCCGCAGCACTAGCCTACAATTCCCAGGCTGCGCTGCAGTAGGAAGGGGCAGGTCACTCGTGCAACGCTCGCACAATCAGGAAGCGCTGCAGAACTCAAGGAGCAGAGAAGCGATAGCGTTCCTGCTGACGCTTTTGTGCGAGACGCCACCCCCCCCCAGCCACGCAAACGGGTAAAAAGGGCCTCACTGCCATTGCAACATTCCAACTGCCATTGGAATCCTTGGATATGCAGATCAAGGGGGGTCATTTAGAATTCTCAGCCAGAGACCTCTAGTGCCTCATCAAACTACAAATACCAAGATTCTGCATGGCAATTAAAGTGGAATCATAATGCTATAATTGCGTAATGTGAAAGGTCTCCTGCTCCTGCTCCTTTTACATTCTCTCTGACCAATCAACTTCTGTCATATTGTTAGCTGCCAGTCTACTGGGCCATGTTTATTGGCTAAAGAAACAGAAAAGTCAACAACATCTTCATCAACTGACCTATTACAAGCAGACTTTTAAAATTATCTGATCCTGCCTATAAACACGGTCCAATGGTAAATCTCCTAAGGTGATCACTATTTCTCTCGGTAATACAATTGTGGCATTTGGCAGGCTGCCAGTAGCAGACTTCTTACAAAGTTTCTATTAAGCCTCCATTTAAATATACCTTGTTCACCTTTCACATCTAACTATTTGTAGTTACAACAAAGCAGTTATATATTTTACACAATATTTTAATAACTTTTATCTCCAAACAAGCTGTTTCTCCACAGGCACTGTCTAATATGTGCTGACAGTTCAAATGTTCCATTTGTTTATTTTGAGAGTCCTTGGGGCTAACCATACAAAGAACATCACACTCCCGATGATTATGGATCTGCAAAACTGAATAGTAATTGCAGTTTTCCTGGGACAAAATGCTGCCTTTTCAGCACTGGAAAATGCAATAACTCTGACAAACAAACATAAATTTGAGAAAGAAGAATGACTTTTCTGTTGCCTATTCATTGAACTTTAAGGAGATAAAATCCCATACTGGATTTTAGGGTTGGTTTGTCACATAGCATGTTTCTGAACATTTTTTTAAATTAAATATTGAAAGCATATTCATGTTGGTCTAGAAAAACACAAATACGAGAAGTGGCAGGCATCTTAGAGACTAATATTCTTTGTGGCATGAGCTTTTATGGAAACAGCATGAGAGCTGATGAAATTTTGAAGTAGGCTATTGTGTGCAAAAAGCTCATGTCCTATTAAATCAATCTTGATGTTTCTTCAGCACTTTTTAGTCTTAAAAGAAAGACAGAAACTCTCAGTGACAACACTAAAACCATATATTTTGTCTGAGATCCCTCCCCTTCTGAACAGATGACTGGCTCAAGTCCCTAATTAATTTGCTACCAGAGGATGATGCTCCCATCTCCGGCTGAGATGGCTTTTCATAGAATCATAGAATCATAGAAATGTGTCAGCAGCAAGCGGCAGTCAAGCAGATGCAGGAGAAGCAGCTGAGGGTGACAGCGTTTACTGCTGCCAGCAAACAAGGGGTTACAGAAAGTAAACTGTCCTAAACTCAAGATACGCCTTAGACAGCAATAGGCTTCAACGGAAAACAAAGGAGGGTTACTTCACCCAGAACGCAGACAGAGTCCTTGGCTGGCAAGAGGCTGGACGCAGTCACTGTCAGGAGGGGTTTGAATCAGACGCGGGCGGGAGGAGCACGGTAGACCGACGGTTGTTGCTCCGTGCCTCTCCCAGCCCAGTGCCCACCCTAAATAGCCCCCTTGGCCAGCAGCGACCAATCCGGCACAGGAACACGGCTGAGGGCTCACAGCTGGGCTCACAGCTGGGAGCTCTCAGCCCGCAGCCGCTTTTCCGTTAACCGGCGGGACCGGTGGGTCGCTTCCTTGTTTTGCTGCTGCTGCCGGAATGTGCGAGGCGGGGCAGCAGCCTCAGCCTCCTCCGGGTCGGAGCCGCGGGTGGGCGGAGCCTCAGGATCAGGACCAGGACCCGCCTCCCCCGGCGAGCCTGTGCCCGCCTCGCCTGCCTCGCCCGCCAGAGGGGGAACCAGATCGCCCCCAGCACCATCATTGGGACTGCTGGTGTCGGTGGTGGCCTCCACGGCATCCGGGCACCCCCCTGTCGGTGGCGGCGGCCTCTGCGGCGTCCGGGTCTCTCTCGATGGCGGCGGCCTCCACGGTGTCCGGGTCTCCCTCGGCGGTGGCGGCCTCTGCGGTGGCCTCGAGGACACCGGCATGCTCAGCCACGCCGGGGCTCCTGACAAAATGTAGAGTTGGAAGAGACCGCATGGCCCATCCAGTCCAACCCCATGCCATGCAGGAACACCCTCAAAGCACTCCCGACAGATGGCCATCCAGCCTCTGCTTAAAAACCTCCAAAGAAGGAGATTCCACTGCACTCTGGGACAGCATATTCCACTGCCGGACAGCCCTGACTGTCAGGAAGTTCTTCCTGAGGTTCAGGTGGAATCTCTTTTCCTGCAGCTTGTATCCATTGCTCCTTGTCCTGGTCTCTGGAGCAGCAGAAAACAAGCCCTCTCCTTCCTCTACATGGCATCCCTTCAAATATTTAAACATGGCTATCATGTCCCCTCTTAACCTTTTCTTCTGCAGACTAAACATACCCAGCTCTCTAAGTCTATCCTCATAAGGCAAGGCTTCCAGGCCTCTCACCATTTTGGTCGCCCTCCTCTGGACTTGCTCCAGCTTGATCATGTCCTTCTTGAATTGGGGTGTCCAGAACTGGACACAGTATTCAAGATGAGGTCTAACCAAAGCAGAGTAGAGTAGGTCTAACCAAAGCAGAGTAGAGTTGATCTAGACACCATATACCTATTGATGCAGCCGAGAACTGCATTGGCTTCCTTAGCTGCCGCATCACACTGCTGACTCATGTTCAGCTTGTGATCTATTAGGACTCCTAGATCCCTTTCACACATACTGCTATCCAGTCACGTGTCCTCCATCCTATATTTTTGTATTCCATTTTTTCTGCCTAAATGTAGGACCTTACACTTCTCTCTGTTGAATTTCATTTTGTTAGCCTTGGCCCAGCTCTCCAATCTATCCAGGTCATTTTAAATTTTGATCCTGTCCTCTGGCATATTAGAAACCCCTCCCAATTTGGTGTCATCTGCAAATTTGATGAGCATGCCCTCTATCCCTTCATACAAATCGTTGATAAAAATATTGAACAGCACTAGGCCCAGGACAGAACTCTGTGGCACCCTGCTAGTCACTTCTCTCCAGGATGAAAAGCAGCCATTCATGATCACCCTTTGGGTTCGGTTGGTTAACCAATTACAAATCCAACTAACAGTAGCCCTGTCCAGCCCACATTTTACTAGCTTCTTTGCAAGAATGTCATGAGGAACTTAGTCAAAGGCCTTACTGAAATTGAGATATGCTACACCCACAGCATTCCTTCACCTATCAAGCTAGTAACTCTATCATAAAAAGAGATAAGATTAGTCTGGCATGACTTATTGTTGACTTCTCGTGATTACTGCATTGCTTTCTAAGTGATTAGAAACTGAATGCTTAATGATCTGCTCCAAGATCTTTCCGGGTACTGATGTCAGGCTGACTGGGCAATAATTATTTGGGTCCTCTTTTTTCCCTTCTTGAAGATGGGAACAACATTTGCCCTTTTCCAGTCTGCTGGAGCTTCTCATGTCCTCCAAGATTTCTCAAAGATTATAGCAAGCGGTTCTGAAATGACCTCTGCCAGTTCTTTTAATATCCTAGGATGCAATTCATCTGGCCCTGGAGACTTGAATTCATCCAGTGTGGCCAGGTATACTGTATCACCTCTCTACCTATTATGTGCCTCATTTCCCCTGTTTCCTCAACTGCTCCCCAACCGCCAGGTTGAGTGCTTGTATCCTTCTGGGGAAAAACTGAGGCAAAGAAGGTGTTAAGTAGTTCTGCCTTTTCTCTTCCTCCTGTTAGTAATTCGAATTTTGAATGGCAATGTACAAATTTGTAGTGGATAGGCATGACGGTGGCTATTGATCATGATGTGGCTATTGATCACATATGAAGTTCAGTAGCAGTATGCGTCTCGCTGTAAGCTGCAGGTCTCAGCAGTCAGTGAGAGCTACAGTGTGCTTGTGGATTTTACAAAGGAGTAACTGGTTGGGCACCATTGATTTCATCTGGCCAAGATTTGGGGGAGTAACTTTTGTGCACTACAAGTTCCAAAAGACTCCAGCCAGCATGTCTGGCCAGTGGTCATGGCAACTGTGAGATTCAGGAAGCCTTGACTTTGCAAGATTTGAGCAAGTCTGTTAATAACAGGGTCTCTATGATCACTATTAGTCAAAGCCAACTGGATGGCAAGTAACAATAACAACCCACAAAAATAACTTTTCTAAGTTCTGCATTCAGGGCTTTTCTTAGATGAAGAAATTGTCTGGATAAACCTTCATTTCCATTTTTTAAAAGAACAAGGTATTTCCTTGCAACAGCTTGCTACTGAAAGGACAAGCCCCTTAGATCAGGTGCAGCAAAGACTGAAAGCTGAACTGAGTGTATTTTATCTGTCCAAAGTTCTGTAGAATCAAAAACAGAAATACATTCCTTTATGTTGATTGCTCCTTTTTTAACTGCAGTAATCTTTTGGGAATTGTTTTCTCATATAAACAAGCGTACAGAAAGTGTTCATCCTATACTCCTTTGGCCCTTCACACCACACAGTTATAGCACTATGATTCCACTTTAACTGCCATGGCAACAATCTGTCTACAATCTAACTGCAATGACAACAGTCCTGGGATTTGCAGTTTAGGGAGAAATATTTACAGTTCTCAACCAAAGAGCACTAGTGCCTCTCCAAACTACAAACCCCAGGGTTCCACGGGATGTAGCCATTATTGATAAAGTGAATTATAGACCTATATTTCAGTAGGGTGAAGAGGCCCTTTTTCCCCAGCAATACTATGAATGTCCTCATAATGCTCCATTTCTTTATTGATGTTGCTAGCATAATGGAATAATGCTGTTATAGCAAGGGACGCTTCTGGTAAGTTCCCACTGAAAGAAAATACAGAACAAAAAAAGCTCTATTCCTAAGCTTGGAATTGGTTACTTTTCTGGTTCAAAAGTACAACTTTTTCCAAGCTCTACTCTTGTCTCTGTAGCAATTAAATATATACTGAGGGAAATATTAAAATACAAAAAAAAATGTGATAAAACAAGACAATGCCACAAGCAAGTACAGGTATGGGATGTTGAGACTTTCTAAGCACAATGTATGATATACTAGCAATCACATCATATCTACATTTCATGTTATTCATATGATGGGGGCACCCCAAAATGGCTGGATTTCACACTGATGGTGTTGTATAAATTATATGTAATATTACTTTTGTTATCGCGTTTGATGTATCTAGATTTATCCAACAATCTGTTTAGCACTTTTACAAAATACAGAAAGACAAGGCCCTGCCCACAAGGGAATATTCAAGATAGGCAAAATAGAGGGGAAGCAAAGGATAAGTAGGCACAGTTGCTTCAATTATACTCGTCTCAGGTGGAGTTACCAAAGGGCATATGAACAAGGCTGTTGTGCCAGAGGCTTCATAGAGAAGGAGAAATTTTGAGGGGCAATCTGAAAAGAGGTGGCACTGATGTAGAAACTGAGCAGGTGTGTTCCAAACCTCTTGTGGCAGCAAGGAACAAAAAGCAGAACCTTCTGAGGGAACAAGAAAGCTTTGAATAGGCTTTGGACTGGATGAGCCAAGGTCACAGGCAGAAATAGTTAAGAGGTAAAATAGGGGCAGCACTTGGAAAATCGATTTTGGGAGGCTAAAACCATTCGAATCGCCCAGTCAGCATGGCCAGTAGCTATGCTGGCTGTTGTACTCTGGAGGCTGTTGTTTGAAAACAGCTTTTCCAGGCTGAGGATCTATGGGAGGCTTTGTCTAGAATTTCTCCAATATGGGAAAATATCATCAAATACAATAGGAGTATGGACCTGCTTTCAGACTGAAGACGAAATTTAATTTCAGAGGGGCCACATCGTGGCAGCCAGAGACGAAAGCAAAAGGATTGACTCAAAAAGCCAGCTTATGTTAGCTTAAAACTTTTGTCACCAATAGTAAAACCTTGACAGTGTCATAACCTTTCAGAATAGGAAGAAACAACATAGACAAATGGTGGGAAATCATGAGAAGATAATGTCATGGTGAATGAGGAGCTGTGGCCCTATGAGGAAAGTCAGAGGAATGGATTTGGATGCCAGGAGGTCTGGATTCAACCCCAGGGCCTGAGTTTCCTCACCTCTACTGTATAGAATAATCCACCATTTATCAGAAAACTGTAATGTGATAAAGAGTGAAGTGAAGGAGGCTAAAATAAGGTATAATAGTGTCATTTGACACACACACACAGAGCCATAGAATCATTAACTTTGTCTCCAAAGTTATCTATAGACTTCTTTGCTTCCAGAGGGTGGTGGTGGTGGGAAAATATAGAATAAAAATCTGCTATTTCTGGAACTCACACAGCAGTGAAATGATGAGCTTACACCAAGAATATGCAGTCAAGATTCCTATTTGCAAGAAAAAGTTTTTAAAAGACTATAATACTGGAATCCCTTCAAAGTGATGACACAGTTGTTAGACAAAGATACCAAATCATTATATTGTTTTTCATTGTTATTGTGCTACTTACCAGAATGTTAACAGAAGCCAACTATATATATAGACGATACAACCATAGCATCATCATCTTAGAGCCAGGTTCTCTGTCAAAGTTTTCTCTACACATTAGAATGTCTTTCCTAATCCCCTTAATCCTATCATCAGCTGCCATCATGTCAAGTTTTGTCAGTGCTAAATATGAAGTAGTGTGTCTCAAAAATATTCTGCCTTGGTAGACAGAAGGCTGAGTTTGGATTTAGAAAGGAGCTGGAGCATCCCTTTCATTGCATAAGTGCATCATTGTGTTTGTAGCTCAGCATATTTTTAAAAACAAAACGAAGAAAAGCAAGAGGCAAGCTATTCCAGTTATCTTGTAGTACAATCTCAGCAGGAACATTTCATCAAACAAGTTATTTTAACCATGTTTCAAATAAAATATAGAACATTCAGTGCATATGCAGATGGCTTTTCTATGTTGATTCATTTGGCTACTAAAAGTTTCAAAGCAGAGTGACTTTTAAAGCTAGTTTAAGATGAGCATGAAGAAGGAGCGGAAAATGTACAGACTCAAGCATAGAGCCAAATATCTCTAAATTGTAAAGGTAATTTTAGTGTTCTCAGTTGGTCAGGTTACTTTGTTTGAGATCCCCAGAGTATTATGCCACTCTTAACTTTGCATTAATATACAGCTGAGTTGTAAGCATAAAGAGAATCTCTCCTCTTTAATTTTTAGCAAGTGGGGGCAAGGCAAGGGGAAAGTCTGTGATGTATCACTCATCTGTCTTTCCAGTTATTTTCAAATCAACTTAGACAACTACTTTGGTCTCCAAATAACCTCATGAGTTTCACCATGCTTTCAAATAGAAAGGGATATGAACCTGAGTTTCACACACTCAAACTAAACAAGCAAGGTAGTCAAACCACTGTGTCACATAGGCAATCTATAACTCTTACATATCAGGTAAGATGCCATAAGGCTACCTACTTTGAATTCATAGCATAGTGGATTTTGGTTTCAGGTTCATATGTCAATCTTTTATCCATGACCCTACAGCAACTTTACAATATGGGTCACTGTATTTTTTTCACACTTCAAGCAACAAGGTTTCAGAGTCCAAAGTCTGGAAATGTATTCTTCCTTCGTCCTCTACACAAATCATATAAGATCTTTTGTAATGTTCAGGAAACTTCAATCTCCTTTTCGATCACAAAATCTAGCACTGCTACTTGTGAGCATGGATGTGCCATGTTATGTGCAGGGTAAATGATATGTCATACGCATGATATGGAGGCTGTGGTTGTATACTGTGATACTATATGTGTAATATTTCCAGATTTCAGATTGTGTAAACTGGACCAAATCACTACAAAGAGAGAGAGAGAGAGAGAGAGAGATGCACACCGGCTAGCCTTTCTGGGAAGTCAAATGAGATTTTGTAATACCACAGTAGCAAAACAACTAAAATTGCAATTCTTTTATATAGTCTATTTTCATTTATTAAACTCCTGTAAAATACAACATTTATCCATTATACTAAATAAAAAGCAATCACATTTCCAATGGAATCTTCAAAGTGATCTCACCTGGCTTTTAATATCAATTGTGCCCAAATCATCCTTTTTCTAAACTCTAGACATTCCACTGGGGAAAAAAGGGGTAAATGAACACAACCCTACTAATGAACATGGCCAAGAGCTAGTCAAGTCAGCACTAGGCCAGCTGCAGGTGTATTGACTCCAAACTCCTTCTGGCTTAGGAGTGTCAGAACTATTCCTTGCTCTGCCATGGAAACCCACTGGGTGACCATGGGTGTATCACACACTCTCAGCCGCAGAAAACCTTGCGATAGGAGTCATCTTACAGTTGTCATAAGTCAGAAATGACTTGAAGGCACACAACAACAACAACAACCCCTCACCCTGCCCTGGCTTTCTGCTGGCATCATGGCTGTGTCTGGGACTGGAAGTAGTCTGAATCTGGGATACTTTTGCTTCTCCCTAACCCTACTCCTTCTCCTTCCCTGTTGTGATAAGCTTTTAGCCAAAGTCTTGCCAGCAAACTGCAATGCTGGCAGAACTTTGAAATTAACTGGCTGAAGAGGGTTTTGCTGGCAGAAAGGAATTTCTGCTAGTAGAAGATGTTTCTGTCTAATCCTAAATGGCTATACCCCATGGATCTTTGAGTTAGGATTGTGCTGCTCGGCTGCAACCGTAAGCATGCTGGTAGAAGACAGTGGGACCTACCTTTGAGTTAACATGCACAGGATTACCTCAAAAATCCTATAAAAGGCACCAAATAATTATTTTCTAATTTTCTCGAGTTGTCAGTGTCACCTGTTATCAAATATCTCAGTATGTCAGTCAACCTGTAATTCAGTGGTTTTACAATGGTAGTATTATCTATTTTATTTTACTTTATTTATTTACATCCTACTTTTCTTGCAGTAGAGAACTGCCCAAAGCCATTCACAATATATATTAAAACAGAACCTATGGAAAATCTACCATAATAGTAAAATAAAATAAAATAAAATAAAATAAAATAAAATAAAATAAAATAAAATAAAATAAAATAAAATAAAACAGCTGATTGAAAGAGTAAAACAGCACTGAGTTAAAAGCAGTTTAAAAACATTAAATATATAACAGTAGAGGTGGGGAAGTACAGAAATAGTACAGAAGACAGAAACAGACAAAAGAAGGCAGTCCTTCTTTTTATGTTTTGCTGGATGAGGAAAATAAAGACAAAGTTGACCAGAATTCTGACTAGTATACTCCTTCAGTTTAGCTGTTACAATAGAATCCAATCAAATGGCTGTTACTTCTAAAAGATTATAATCTTAACTGAAGAATTCCTCAGAGGAAATATTCTGTTTACATTACATTACATTACATTTATCCATAGAAATAACAATTCAGCAAACACAATACTAAATATTCCAAGACAAGGAGATTCAGAACTTTTCTCTGTTATGGCAAAAAATGGATGAATCTGGTGTGATGTCAAGTTTCAGACGAGACACAGTTAATTTTTTAAAAATGTACAATTTTTCAATTTACACTGAGTTGTTTAATATGTAGATGAAATCCAGGGAGAAATTAAGAGACTAGCTAGTGCATTGGTATAATTTGCGCAACTGAAATCTAGAGAAATAGAGAGAGAGGTTTCCAGCAGAATAGCCAGGGATTAGGTTTTCCTTGCTTTCAATAAAGATACTGGTACCAAATAATTCTGGAAAGTGTAACCTTCTGAGCCAGATACATATTTGGCTAGCCAGAAGGATATGTTCATGTTGCGTATCACTAGCACTATTATCTAATAACATGCATATCACTATCTAAATGCCATCATACTGAATTCTGTAAATCTTGACATTCCTGGATTCTCTCTCCCTTTCACACAAGAGCTTTCTCTACTCTCTCTCTCAATCTCTCTCTTTTTTTTTCTGCAGCATGTTCAGTCATTAAGAGGAGATAGTAACTTTGGCAGGAGGCAAAGTCTAGGACATATTTCTAGAAGTTCAGAAAGAACTATGAAATCCTTGAAGCACTGGGGCTCTTTTGCAGAGAATTGGATGTTGCCATGGCTTTTAAAATGGCATCATAGCATTGTAATAGTGAGTGTGAAAGAGTCCCTGTTAGGTTCTCTCAACTTTACATGGCCCACACTAAGAGAAGGTATCAGAAGCTTCCTATCGACCAGTGGCCTGAGACTGGTCTTTTTCAGTCACCTAACATCTCAAGACACAGATGTGTTGGGTAAATTCCCTTTTGGAAGTACATGTAGTTCTTTCTCCCAACAATCAGCTGTGGTGGTGCAGGGAGCAAAGAAACAGCATCTTATCCATCAATATTGGCTTACTTGCATACTGTACATATTTCTAAATATATTCTCTCAGAATTAACAAAGGGATAGAAATTAGAGCTTAGTTACTATTAATTATCATTTATTATACAAGTCACATGCAGAAAGATGACATAATAAGTTTCTGAGAGATAACATACAAATCATACACACCCATATACACAACCACACATTTGCTTGCTTCCTCTATACTCATTCCAAAACCTGTGTTAATTGTCCTGCCAAGCCATTCAAATGCAATTAAGCATGAAAGTCAGACATTTTTTAGAAAAACCAAGGAAGTTAGAAATTCTTCTAACTCAATTTGCTACTTTGAGTCTTCTGAAAAGTTCTCAGTGGAGCTGTCATGGTTTGACTTAAAATCATTGGGGATGCTACACCTGTTAAAAATCTCCTACAGGCAAGCAATGAGAAAAAGAAAAAATAAGAAATCAATGATTCTCACAGAAACAGTTCAGGAATAACTCAGCCAGTCTATCATCTTATCACTCAGTCGGTAGCATCACAGTCACTGTTAAAGCTGGCAGGAGAAGAGAGTTGTTTGATCACAAAGCTTGAAGTTATCACAAAAAACACCTTTCTTGATTTGAGCAAATGCTGGACTTGGAAAGAACAAGTGACAGTTTCTGATGGTTAATACATTTATTAAATGAATGTTGCCACCCTTTGAACTCTGGGATTTCCTTTTCTTCAGTGGAAGCCGTGGCTGTGGGTTCCTGCAACATAAGAAACTTATGTATGTGTTGTCTAAATCAATCATTTTATTTTTGCCTCCTTATGAAGTCTCAAGGACTTCATTCTCCTTCTTGAGTGTTGCAATTTACCATCTGCTACCCAAGGCACATCCTAAGTCATAAATCAGAACTGTCTTTTAATCAGAAGGAAAGATCAAGAGAAAGGAAACATTTTGTAGCCCCAAAGGTTAGATCCTCCAGGTCTAGTACATAGGAAGACACTTCATGATGAAACATCTTCCTTCTGTGCAGAGGTGGGGAACCTTTCATCTGTTGAAAGACACACTTCTTCATGGTAATCTGTTAGAGGTGCCATGGTGATGATGGGTGGAGCTAAACCAGTGGTGCGATCTTCCAGATGTGAAAGTGAATAGCAGTGCCCCTTTAAAATCTCTGACATCTCCTTTTCTCTCACTTTTTGCTACCTTCTTCTTCTGCTACCAATTTCTCTCTTTCTTTCTCTCTCCCTCACTCTCTTCCTCCTTGCTCTGGGGGTTAATGGAGCAGATACAGATAATCTTGCAATAAGTTTCAACTTCTTGCTTGCAGAGGGCTTTTGAAGTTAGGTGGTGGGTTTGTATGAGGTCTTAAGGTAGGGGTGGGAATCATGTAGCCTGTGGGAATTGTGTTGCCCCCAAAGTTCATCCTTATTGCCCTAGACTCTTCCTGGAGACTGTTCCATATTTTGATTAAAAAATGTCTACTGAGCAAGGTGCGCTCTGAGAAATTCATTCCTTTCCCCAAACTGAAAATGTTTCATCCATAAACTGCAGGTGGCCTTTCAACCACTTCCTTCGGTCACATGGTGAGCTGCTGCAGTCCTTTCGGGGACTGGGACTGGAAGAATATCCTATGGACTCCCAAAGCTTTCTCACTACTGCCTTAGGGCCACAAGTTGCCACCCACATGTACTTTAATGGCTCATGTTTCTCTGTTTACCTTAAGTTCAGTTTCTTTCTTTTTTTCTTCTAATGCTATTCCTGCCACCATCACCACCACGACATGAGAGAGAGGCTCTGTAGACTGATGTTTTTTGTGTCCAAGAACTGGATAAGCTACATACGCTACATTGGAATTCACTGTCCCTGAAGGAGATTTGGGAGTATTTTTGGATCTAACTTTGACACTGGAGGCCCAGGTGGTCTCTGTGACTCAGAGTGCTTGGGGCTAACTTCAACTGGCCCTCAAGCAATGGACTTTCCTGAACAGGGATGATTTAGCCAGAATAGTCCATGCACTAGTACTTGCAATGTACTCTACATGGGACTACCCTTAGAGCTGCCACATACTTCCAATCTGAATTCAAAGTGCTAGTTAAAGTCCTAAATGATTTGGAACCTCAATAATTGAGGGAGCATCTTTCCTTATATATGACGGTCTGCGAACTGAGTTCTATTGGAGGGGCCCTCCTCTATATTCCACTGGTGGGAGTAGTACCTGATGGGAAGATGTAGAAGATGATTTTCTCTGCTGTGACACTCCAGATACAGAATATCCTTCCCTCAGATGTCCAGTTGGCAACAACATTGGTGTCGTTGTGACACCACCAAGTCAAAAATGGCTTTTTTATTAAGATCTTTAGGACCTAACTGATTATATCCAATTTGCACATGTGGTATGGTTGACCTTATTTTTAACTTGTTTTATCTAGTTTTACATTGCCAGGTTTTAGGTGATAAATGATTTAATATGTTTTTAGCCTTTTAACATTATTGTTACTGTTATTTATTGTCCTAAATGGATTTTTATTATACACTACCCTGAGAATTTCAGATATGGGACAGGATATAAATATATTACCAAAATAAATAAATGTCAACAAGATTTACATATGTATAATAACTGACCAGAAACCAACAGTTTATCTTGCTAATGGCAACCTCATAAACATGATGAGAGTTTTAAGCTGTGTTACTGGTTTCAAACATATAAATACTCTTTTTTCTCTAACATGTGCTGAGCTCAATGAATCACTATTTGGCAATTTTCATGTCAGAACTCCAAATTTAAAAGACTTCACAAATCTTAACCTATCAACCTCCCTTTCTTTCAATAATCTAGATTCTACTAATTATTCACTGCAAATATTTCTTTTTTACCATATTGATATACACAAGTTCCATCTAGTACACCACCCATGATAAACAGACTATGAGAAATGTCTTTTTAAATGGAGGAATACAAAAACATGGATTACTTTTCTGTTGCTCAGAGCAATTTCAGTGTTTCATTATTGTCTAATGGGAAAAAGACAGAGATCTGGAAGAAAATGAGAACCAGTGCAACTAGTTTGTGAAATATTTGGAACACATTTGAAACATTTTCAGTGTCACAGTTTTGTGTCACTATTTGAACAAGGAATTTCTCTGCAAAGTAGATCCAAGAAGAAAAAAATGGAAAGGAACAGTCTGTAAAGAGCAAAATTGTTTGTAATCACATTTCCAAGACTAACTTGCAGCTAAAAGGAATTGGGATCACTATTATGGCTAACTTCTAGAAGCTCTGTCATAGTTGGTCCCCAGGTTGGTGCCATGGAAGTATGTAGTTCCTAATCCTGTTTACATTATATCACTTCTTCCCAATATACTCTGCATATATTCTGCATACTCTTCCCAAATATACATTTGGCAATAACGCAGTCACAAGCTTTCCTCCTCTTATGAGCAATAGCAGGCCTGACTGGAAGATATTGCATGTCTTCTGGATTAAGGCCGAAGCACTAACGGTTACTGAAAGAAGCAGGGATGGGCAACCTGGTGGCCTCCACATGCTTAGTGCTAGAATTCATGGCTATCAAACCTCTATGCATGGTTGCTGATCCATGAGATTTGATACACTGGAGGTTTCCTGGACTCAGTTGCATGCACTGGTGCCTGAGTTGTTTAGATTGGATCAGTGTTTCCTAGTGACATTATACTGATACCTATGATCATCAGAAAGAAGAAATAGATGTGAGCCACATACCTTCATCTTCCATCATGATTTTCAAATTTTCTTGTTGTTAACTGCCATCAAGTCAATGCTGACTTATAGCGGTCCTATGAATGAGAGATCTTCAAGTCACCCTGCCATCAACAGCTTGCTCAGATCGTGCAGGGTCAGGGTCAGGGTCAGGGCTTCCTTGATTGAGTCTACACACTGGTAATAGGGACTTCCTTGTTTCCTACTGCCTTCTACTTTGCCAAGCATTGTTGACTTTACTAGTGAGTCATGTCTTCTCATGATATGTCCAAAGTACAATAGTTTAGTCATCCTGCTTTCCAGGGAAAGTTTAAGCTTGATTCGTTCTAGGTCCATTCATGTATCTTTTCAGCAGTCCAAGGTATCTGCGGAACTCTCCTCTAATTGTCAGAATTCAGCTCCCAGCTTGTGCCTCTCTGCCAGCAAGGGAAAGAAGGTGATATTACTTGCTCAAGAGGAGAAGGCTGTGGCAAGTGTCCAGTGCAAACAACCAGTAGAAGCACTGAGTCGAGCCAAAGTCAAGGTCAAATCCAAAAGGTCCAGAATGCTAGAGGTCCATCCAAAAGGGGTCAAGAGAGCTGGAACACAAGGGACGTAAGGGCTTGGGTAGCGATTTGCTACAAGCAAGCAGCAAGCCACGCTGAGAGATTTATATAGCCAATGGAAACAGGTGTTACTCATCATTGCTCTGTTTTCTCAATCTCACCAAAACAGCTTCCCTCTGAGCTGCTCATTTTAGTCTCCTCCATGATTGGAGACTGGGAGGCAAAGGTGGATCTAATTCCTCTAAATCATTGCTGGTCCCCTCCCCCTCTGGCACTGGTTGCAACAATTCCATCTCAGCTTGTCTTTCAGCTGATGGGGGTACTGGCAAGGTAGTTTGATCTATCATTGGCTCTGTTTATGGCACAATCAATTGCTCATCACTTTCTGAGCCATCATCTGTCACACTAACGCCACATCACAAAATGAGTTGATTTTCTTCGTATCAGCTTTCTTCACTGTCTAGCTTTCATAATCATAGCTAGAAAATGGAAATATAATGCCATCCTAACTTTAGTATTCAATGACATATCTTTACGCTTGACAATCTTGTCTACTTCCTTCACAGCTACCCTTCTACATCCTAGTCTTCTTCTAATTTCTTGACTTCAGTCTCCATTCTGATTAATGAGTGAGTCAAGGTATGGGGAACACTTTACTATTTCAGTGTCTTTGTTATCCACTTTAAACTATCATCTGTGGCCATTATTTTTGTCTTTCTAATGTTCAGTTGCAATCTTGATTTTGCATTTTCAATTAAATTAAAGAACCCATTTCTTTAAGAGAAATCTACCATTTTTTGTGATTTACACAATGAAAGGCTTTGCTATAATCTATAAAGTACAGACTGGTTTTCTTTTGAAATGCTTTGTTGCGCTCTATCATCCAAAGTACATTGGCAGTATGATCCCTAGTACTCCTTCTTTTCCTGAACCCAGCTTGGACACCTAGAATATCTCACTTCATATATGGTAAAAGTCTTTGGCCCTTTTCACAGCACCGCTTTTCACGCAACGGGGGAGGGTGGCTCGAGCGAGAAGCCTCACCTGAAACACCACTGCTTCCCCACTCCTTCGTACTGCACCGTGGCTTCTACTGTCACGTCCATTGCTCTTCAGCCCCGCCCCCAGCTTCTGCAGCACAGTCTGGGAGCTGTAGGCTGCGCTGGGGGAGGAAGCGCGACCTGGCCAGCTTGTCCGACGCACCGCACGCCGGTAAGTGCGCGAGGCGGCCGCAAGCATTGCACAAGCCCGGCTTATTTTCGGCTTAAAGAAAATGCGTGGCCGCCCCGCTTGAACCTCATGAGCACCGCGCAAGTGGGAGTGTGTCGTACAGAGCAACGCTCCCACTCCTGCAAGGCTCAAGGGGCTCTTGCACGAAAGAAAGGCCATGCGAAAAGGGCCTTTGTTGTAGAATTTTGAGCACCACTTTGCTTGCGTGGGAACATAATGCAATGGTCCTGCGGCTACTTCAATTCCTGGTGTCCCCTTTCTTGGACTGGAATGTATATTGAGCACCTCCAGTCTGTGGGCCATTGTTTTGTTTACCATATTTGTTGATACATATTAGTTAGAACTAGAACAGATTCTGTCTCTATAGCTGAATCAAGTCTATTGGTATGCCTTTGCTCCTTGAATGAATCTGAAACCTTTAATCTCTTTTATATAGTTCTTCAGTGCATTGTTTCATTTCCATTATTTCTGCTTTGACATGTAATGCTAGTCATAGAGCACTTCTACTCTTTGGCCCTTTATGCACCGGGCTATTAAAATGGTGCAGAGCGACCTCCAACAGAGGTCTTCTGCACCGTGGAGTGGACTGGGGTGGACTACTTTTTGTAGTTCCGCACCTCAATCCGGTTCAGAGCGACTGGAACTGGTCGTACAGCGAGCTTTTTAAAAACCTCTTTTTAGAGGTTTTTAAAAACACGGAGCACGCAACTCCATGTTGCTCCATCCCCACTCTGGTGCAGATTTGCAGGTGCATACAAGTGCATGCCTGCAGATCTGCCGGGGGCGGGCTTTAGGCTGGCGAGCTTCTCCAGTTGGTGGAGAGCCTCCACCAACCAGAAGCCGCCATTTTGGATGCCAGAGCAGTGCAGAGCGACGAGCTCACACTGCTCCTCCTCCCGACGGACTCGCCCGGACGCTGAAGAAGTCCAGTGAGTAGTGTTTTTTCAGGGTTCCTTTCCCACATGCGGAAAGGGCCTTAGTTTCAATTTCCTTTTGATTTCTCAGGTCTTGTGGGAAAGGTTTCTTTTTTTCCTTTTTTTGTTATCACTTCTACTTCTCTGCATTGACTGTTATAGTAGTTTTGACTTGTGCCTGTGCACAAGTCACTAGACAGTTGCATTCATGGTTATGACTTTGTTTCTCTCACCTTTTACTGTTGCTTCTCATCTGTCCTTAACTGCTTGAAGAGTGTCATCTGTCACCCATTGAGGCTCCTCATCCTTTTTGGCTGCAGATAGTATCTTTTTGCATTTCTCCTTGACAATGTCCCTGGCTTCAATCCAGAGATCTTCTGGCTCCCAGTCAATTAGGCTTAATAGTGAAAATCTATTTTATACATTCTCTTTAAATTCTACAGGGATGTTCTTCAGGTTGTACTTTGAGACAGTGGTTAGTTTACTTTTCTTTTTTAGGTTTACTCTAATTTTTTATATTAGCAGTTCATGGTTTATGCCACAAAGTGCTCCTGGTCTTGTTTTTAGAGAGAGAATGGAGCTTGTCAGTCTTCTGCTTCCAATTATATAGCCTATTGGATTTCTATATTGGCCATCAGGTGGTGTCCATGTATACTGGCACTTCTTGGATAATTAGAAGCATGTATTTGTGATAAACAAACTGTTGCCTTCACAAAATTTAGTCTGTTGTTTTCCTGCTTCATTTCTTGATCCTAGGCCAGATTTTCTTACAATCTTTGATTCTGCTCTGTTTCCTACTGTTGCATTCCAATCACTTCCGATTTATATCCTGTTTTAATGTGTGATAAATTCCTTCCTAGACTCTAACACAGAATCTTTCAGTTTTTCCTTCTGCCTTTGTAGCTGGAGCATAAACTTGGATTTTGGTTATACTGATACATTTTCCCTGAATTCTTATTGTTATTATTTGGTCAGACATTGGATTATATCCTCTGACTGCTTTTGATACCTCTCTCCTCATTATTAATGAGATGTCTTCTTAGATTTTCATTTCCTGAGTAAAACACTGTAATTATCTGACTCAGAATGTCCCATTCCAGTGCACTTTCGCTCACTCCATTTCTTGTTTTACTATATCTAGCTTCTCCGGATTCACACTTCTCACATTCACACTTCTCACAACTCCTGTAATACATGTTGTGCAGCTTTGGACTTTCCTTTCACCTCTCTGAACATCAACAGTTGAACACCTCTTCAGCTTGAATCTAGTTGCGTCATTGTGTCACAGTGCTACTTGTAGTTGTTCTTTGCTGTACCCTAGTAGCTCACTGTATTCCATCTGACCGGGAAGTGTCATCTTCTGACACTACCTCTTGTTTCATTTTGGATTGTCTCGTCATAGGATTTTCTTAGTAGAAGATATTCAAAAGGGGTTTACTGTGTCTCCTGTGCAGTACTAACAAGTGTTGTCTATGGTGTCACTGCTGTTGTCTCTGAGAGATTCTCTGCCGGTGTCACTGTCCACTACTGCTGCTGCCCATTAGCTGTTCAGCACATTTAGTCTGGTTCCTCAGGAGAAGCCTGACATGGGGACTTACTGGCAACACTGCTTCTGATAGCATAGCCTCTTGCCCCACAGGAGGTAATCCCACCACCATGGAAAGATAGTGCCATTTACATTCATGAAAAAACAAACATACATGAGTGGATGGGACACCTCTCAAGTCAGTATGAATCTGTCTTGAAAAATCTTCCCATGAATGCCCGTTCAAGTGTTCTGTAATATAAATCAAGTAAATACATGAAGAGGAGAGCCCTTCCCCTTTGACGTCATTCTATACATGCGTAGTGTGATGATTTGAACAGGTGGGCTTCCTCTATGTATAATGGCTTTTGATGGAATCAGGAATGCTGAAAAATCAGACTGTTGCTATCTACATGAGGAGATGATGATGGAGTGCTGGAATTAACATGCTCCCTCCTCACATATTTATTTAATCTGTATGTTACAGAACCCCCGAATAAGGCTAAACTCTGCTAGTATATATGTCAAAAATGTTTGTATCCTTTGGTTCCCTTTTGAAAACCCTCACACATGTACATGCCTGTCATGTTTTAACAGGATCTTCCATCATGATTGTTTTTCTCTTAATAGGCACTGCCTCTATAGTGGTTTAGTCTGTCACAAAAATCACTGGGGAAGGGAAGTAAGAAATATTTTAATGGCAAGAGGGAAAATGCTATGGGGGTTGTTGTTTTTTTGCTCTCTTTGGCTGTTTCCCTCCTCCTCCCAAATGTGGATCTTAGATGCTACTCTGAAGTTAACTAGCTTCTTGGGAAATGTGTCACATTCTCAAACTGCCAGAGTCATGAAATGCAAAAATGACTCGTTGGGTTATATAACTGTTCTCAGCCTAAATTATCTGAAGATTCAGAGTGAAAACAGATTGACAGCAGTCCCCTAAATCTTAATCCTATCAGGAAATAAGATGGTGAGGTTTCTATGAAATTGCTATAACCCCATCACCAGGTGCTGTTTTATGTCTGTATTTAGAGGAGAGCCAGGATCATTCTCTAAAGCCTTTGCAGGAACAGAGGTCAATGCTATTATTTTGGGAATATCCACCAATCTTTGGTGCAGCATTGTAGCACATCCATCCAGTGGAGATGGATATGATCACAGCATCCTACCAATTACAGAGCAATATACACTGACTGAAGGCTGCAGGGAGTTGTCAAGATACTATGACTAACGTGCAGCAGCTGCCTGCTGTCCTCAATGGCCATTGGTATAGAAAGGGTTGAGAGGGAGGGAAATAAACACAACTTTAATATTAAAATTCAGAGTAACATTCAACTGGATTCACTGCCTATTGACATGGAAGCCACCTGCTGCCACTGCCACCAGGATGTGGGTCAATAGATGGAAGCCCTTTCTACCACCTGAGAATGGGGCCAGAATGTCAATCTTTGAGCCAGGCAGGTTCTTGGAGATCCTACCAACAGGTTCTTTGTGTGTGGGGGGGATCAGGTAAGCCTCCCCCATTTACCCCAGAAATGGACCCAGTTAAATACCCATTACAGCCTACATGACAACATTGAGATAAGAAATAATGTATGGAATAAAATAGAGATAAACAGGTGAAAGGCTGTGAATGAGGTGAAAAACAACTCCCCAGTCTTGAACAAACAGGACCTAACTTAGGTCCAAACAAAGGCAGTTAGTAAATACTAGAAGGAGGGAGAGAGCCCAGGGTGACAGGAGAAGTTCATCTCAGTGAAAATGGGATGCAACAGGCACAACTATATCTAATAGACCAGAATGAGAAATACTCTGCAATGTCCACCCTGCATCAAGTCTTGTCCTCTAACACAAGTTATGCTGCTGATTGGCCCAGGCAGAAGAGGGACACCTGGCATGTTATGTAGCCAACCAGCTTCCAAATTGGTGTATCATGACTTTACTAGCCTCTTCCTTTTCTCTGTACCTCTTGGGGACATAAACAGGATGCCTAGTAAGCAGGGTACCTGGGCTTCATACAGGATGCTATTAAGAAAGGATGCCGGATCAAAGAGCAAACACTATGATATTATTTTAAAGAACACATGCTGTTGGCATCCAAAAATACATGGAACTGAATTTCTATTCTACGGCACATGTAAAAAAGCATCTCAGTGAAGGAAAATAGGCAAGCTGTGTTATAGCTGTAAACTGGACTCTTTTGTATGAGACAGAGTGCAAACCATTTGGGAAATTTTCCAAGCAGCTAGATGTGCTAAATGCATTTGAATTACAAGAACATGTTGTACTGAATGATAGAAAAGGTACACTTCCATTTCAGTTACAGATTTGTAACCTAGAGTTACAGATCTATAACTGCTCTGTATTCAGTAAGACAATGTAGTCTTGCTATTCAGTAAGACTATGTGGTCTTACTGAAAGGCTATGTAAATGCCACCCCAGCCCATCTTAAGAGTCATAGCTGGATTGAACAGAGGAAGCCCATTCACCTTCTGATCAGAGGCAAAGGGAAGATGATGCTTCCACACCCCTGTTGCCAGTGAGTGAGGTTACAATGATCAGAAGCAAGACTCTTGTTGCAAGTCCTTGTTGAAGCCTTGCTTGTTCATGTGAGGAAGGTGGAAATATCCGTCTCCTTGCACCCATCTGGAAGCTGAATGGCCCTCTTTTGTTCAATCCATCTGCTGGCTCTTAAGGTGAGCTGGGAGGGGTCAGACTCTCACACAGGATTTCCCTTCCCTCTCCATCTTCCCGCATTCACTATGTAAAAACCAGCTTTGCTCCAGAGGACTCCCAAACTTCCCATAATAAATTGGAAGGGCAGTTACAGAGGAAGCTGCAGAAGGGACAGGAAATCCATTCTGCCAGCAAGGAAGAGTTCGGTTCCACAGTCCAAATATCAGTAATCTTTCCTGAGTCAACACACAGTTGAACTGAAAGACACAGTTTATTTTTCTGAATAACAAAATTGTAATTATAAAAATAGTAGTACTAGCAGTTATTTGCTAACACATTACTCACTGTAATCTCCTTGGTTATCTAATGGCATCCTTGTCTTCCTTTCAATATAAAATAATTCAATATCTTTTTTAAAAGAGAATGGTAAACCCTCTACTATATTTTAATATACCTCCTTGGTGTGTACCATGTTTCATACTGTCATCTATAGAAGAAGTTACTTCCACTTTTAAAAGTAAACAAAGTTCATCTTGCAAGGAAACTGGTATGACATTTTTACCTGAAAATAGACTAACAGATTTAGGGTAAACCAGTTCTTCCAATCTGTTTAGCAGTGAAGTGAACGTAAGAGAAAAGGCGTTGCTTTCCATGCTACAGAGTTGTTTGCTAAATCAGATCTGTTCCAAGTATAACATAAAAATGAATCTCCTGTTCTAAATTTATTTCTACTTGCTTCTCTCCTTGTATATGAGGACAAGGTGGAGGAACTACAAAGCATTCCACAGCATAGATTGTTTCTGATGCCAGCCTTGAAGTCAAAGTTGTGGGATTTATATTTTATTTTGTTGGAATTTTGATGTTAAGATTTGTGATGCCAAAAAAGAATATGTGTGTGTGTGTGTGTTGGCTTGTTATATTTAAGATGCTAAAGAAGACCAAATTAGCTACGGTGACCTGTGCAGGCAGAGTCTCAAAGCCAACTAAGGATGCAGCTATGGGAAGAGCAAAATGGGAACAGCATTGTACCCCCAAAAGAGAATTCTGCTTCCCCATGAACTTTCTCTTCGTTCCCCAATTTTTCTAACATTTCAGAAAGTGAGATATTGAAAGTTGTTCACACCTAGATTTCCTGTATCTGCTGTTTGAATTCTCATGGTAACTTTGCTTGCCTCTTTTCTTTAAATGCCTAAATAATTATTTCTAAATGCTCAGTTGAAGTTTTAAGTTACTTCAAGCTAGAACTCTGGGAACTGAAAGAAAATTTCATTGGGGGACATAATTCTTATATGGGGGGTAACACTCACATTTAAATACACACCCCTGGGGTCAGCCCTACCACTAGACAAAATGAGGTGGCTGTCATTGATAGAAAATGCTAGCAAGCAGAGAATGGCAGGCAAGTTTTGGCCAGCAGAGCTACATGTGCATAGCATAAACTGTACGAGGCATACAGTTTAAAAGAAAAGTCATATTTGGATCATGGCACTGAATCATCCAGTTTCTTATATTAATTTTGCCACTATCTCTGCCTTCTCTGGGGCTTTAACAAAAGCACATTAGTAGCTTTTGCATATCAAACCTTTCCCAGCCAGTTCTAGTAAGCAGGTCAGCAAACATTCCTGTCTGTTTTTGTCCTTTCACCAGGTCCGTGGTAGGGGTTAGGAGCACAATGGGAAGTATCCGAGCTTACAGATGGTGCCTAAACAATTCTGCACATATTGATGGCCATATGGAAGGCTTTGACATTTCAGACAACCACAGCAGGAGAGCCCAGAATAGCTGCAAAAATCTGGAGACCATAATTCTATCCTAATATGTCTTATTCTTCTATCTAGTAAAAAGATGGCTCCAATTTGTCAAAGAATTATTGAGGTTGCAATCCCATATACACTTTCTGGTAAGCATGCCCACATACAATTTCTACTGAACTCAATGGGCTTATTTTTGAGTTGGAATTCACAGGATTACATGGTAAGGCTGCAGGATATAAGAATGACCGTGTCCCTTTCCAGTTGTCCTTGGGATGAAAGAATATTACTGGCATCCTTGAATTAAGGAAAGAAATGTGAGACTTCTGAAGGACACATAAAATGCTGCTATATACTTAACAAGCAAGTTCATTTCCTATATCATCTCCAACCAAAGACTAAACAGACATGATTCTCTATTTGGGCTTATCTATAAAGCAATGTTGTTAGATTGTCCTTATGTTTCAGTGCTGTAAGCCATCATCAGTGTGCATTTGCACAGAAAGCAGCATATACATTTTAGATTAAATACATTAAAAACTTTGCCAGTAGAGACAGAAAAAATAGCATTTTCTTTGAAAAATAGACCTATCCAGAACTTTGAAAGGGAATGGAGAGAAGTTTTGGATTAGATAAAGATATAAAGGTACATGAAATGAAAAAGATATAATGTAATTGCTCTCTCTTTGTCAAGCAGAAATTATATATGCATGTATGTAAGCAATGAAAAATTGCAGATTCAACTGGAAAATGTAAGCTTGGAAGTGGGAAGGGGGTTTTTTTAAAGTAAATTCTTCAATAAAAATAAAAAAAAATGGAAAAAAGTTGCCAGTAACATGATAACCAGCTCCATATTTGTAATTGATCCCAAAGCACATTGATCCCCAAGCACTATTTGTTGGGTTTGTCCCTCCAGAAAGGAATGAAGCCAGTGTAAAAGAATGTCTCCAATTTCCAAATTAATAAGATGGCCCAGGAGGATATCATGATGAGTGCTACTGAAAGCCATTGAAAGATCTACAAGAACCAACAGAAGTATGTTCCTGCCATCCAGTTCCCAGTGTAGTTGAGATAGCTCTGTGTTTAAACCACTAGCCAATTATTCCAATTATTATTGAAAATCTGGTTCAAAACAAAGATTACATGGATTTTGTTGTTGTTGTTGTTGTTTTGTAAAACTGGCAGCACTGTATTTCATAATAAATATGTTTTGGATATGACAAGAAATCCTCTGTCACTGTTAAAGTGGGAAATGTAATAGGAAAAGTATACCACAGTTCTGGTTCTTGGCCATTTTTAGATGCTTCTTTTGTTAGACATGGGAAACACTCCCTCACCCACTCACATATTTGGTGTATAAAGGGAAGATTCCTACACCCATCAAACTTCTCACAGGGAGAGCTTGGGTTGGTCTCTGGTAGGGTCATTATAAGAAAATACACTTGGAAGAAAGTATTTCCCACTAATTTAAGCAATTATTGGTTACAAAGGCAATAATAATATTGATTAACCCCGACTGGCTTGATCTTGCAGTATGATAATATCACATGCAGAGGAGAGACAGTATATGTAGCCAGGAAAGGTAAATTTACTCTGAATTTGCATTGGCATAAAACAACACAGATTAACACATTACGTACAACCATCCTCATGTTTTTGTTGTTGTTGCTTTCTTTCTTTCTGTGCAATTGCCCTTAAAATGTGAAAGGTCTAAACAGATAGACAAGTTAGCAGATGGCATGTATTGGCTTCTTTATGTAATTTATGGGCAGTGCAAAATTGAGCATATTTATTGAGAAGTTCCATTAAGTTCAATGGAATTCAGTCCTCAGTAATGTGAACAGAACTGCAGCCTTAAGATCGGCAAATCACACACTATAGCATTAGGTTTTATGATAAGTGTTTATGAACTAAATATCAAGCTTCTAGTGGCTGAGGAGGCATTATAACACTATGAATAAGCCTGTCAAAAGGGACTTTATAAATTCCTGTTCTGTGATGCACATTTCCCACCATATTGTTCACTTTCAACCCCAAGCTAAAGTCCTTGCACAGTAGGTATTTTTATATCCCCTGTGTGATTCCAAAGCAGGAAGGATTCACCTTTTCCCACTATCTCTTGAGAACCCGGGGTGTAAGGTCTCATCTGGTGCCCTTTCTCATTTTGTATTTCATTGACTTCCCCCTTAAAAATAAAATCTGCCTCCTTTTTCATAATGATTTAAAACCAATTGCTTCAAATGCAAACCTGAGTTGTGGCCTTGCAGGTGGTGATAACATTCTTTCATCCTCGCCTCTGCTGTGAGCTCTGAAAAGAATTAAAACAGCAGGAAGAGTCATGCAGTCCTGCTGCCAAGATGCAGAGCCTATGAAGTAAAAAGCAATACTGAATTTAGATTATTATGCAACTAGAGGTCATTCGGGGCTAACAAGAGGGCAGTTTTCTGATGAAAATCCCAAATTCTGGGCACATAACTGACCTCTGCACTCACAATGTCTCAGCCTCACAGTTTTAAATAGAAAGGGCTGTGAAGCTTTGAATGAAGTAACTAGATCCAACGAACAATGCTAGTGAGAACCAAGGTTAGCTCAAGGCACTTTGCTGTCTGAAGTGGCGCAGCAAATGCTCCACCACACTAACCACTGAATTCAAAGAATAGACAGTGTCCAGAGCTAGGCAAGTTATTTTGGCACCTCAGGCAAAAGAAATCCCCTAAGCACTGCTCTGCAATCCCAGCAGTACAAATGCAATAACAAGTTAACTATCCAGCAGTTTGCTGCCCTTTCATGTAGCCTACCATCTGCTGCCTAACCCAGCCAACTCACTCTACAGAAGTTGGGCCAGCTCTAGTGGGATCACTCCAGAGTCTGAAGCAGTCCTATGTTTGCACAGGCTCAGAGTCAAGGCAAAACAAAGGTAAAGCTTTGGTACACTATTACCCAGTTCAGGAACAAAAAATTCCATGGAGAAACAAAATAGCTTCTAGAGCTTTGGGTGCTACTTTTAAAAATGTAATTAACTTCTGGTGCTCAAAAAGCAATTAGTTACCATAGCTGGAATCCCATATCAGCTACTTAGTTATGTGTACATAAGTGTATTAAGTATATTTAAGAAAAATAAATAACCTCTCCTGGCTCTACCCCCTCCCCACCTGATGGAAACATCATTCACCCAAGCTCCAATCATGGCAATAGTGTCACAATCATAACTAAGTAGTGATTGTGAATGCAACACTGTTACCTAGATTTGCTCACTCCTGTTTTGTATTCATGACAGCTACTTACAGAATTTCCACACTAGACAGTTATAGCGCTATGATTCCACTTTCAACATCCTATGGAATCCCTGGGGTTTGCAGTTTCAAGGGGGACTGGTCAGTCCCTCCCAAAACTGCAAACTCCAGGATTCCATAGGATGTTAAAGTGGAATCATAGGGCTATAACAATCTAGTGCGGAAATGGCGCTAGTTATGATTCCAGGCACCAGTTGCATAGTGGAGAGAGTGGCCCATTCTGCTGGTGATTGGACCAATGGTGAATTGTATTTCTGACAGGTTTGGGGAGGGTCAGATCATGAGAGCTTACTCAGACTGAAACTATACAGGCTAAATAATGAATCCTTACCTCAGTCCCAGTCCTGTTGGAAAACATGACATTTCTTTCCTTCTGATGTGAAAATACTTCTTTTTGATACTTGAGGGCTGTAAGGCAATTTTTAAAAACCTCCAGTTTACTCTGCAGTTTTGGAGAAAAAGTGGTTTTTAAAACATGTGCTTTAACCTCCAATTTGGGATTGCAATGGAATGGCCTACAAGCAATGGGTCTACAATGCAAAACACTCTGACCCTTTCTGCAACTCACCCATTTTCAGCACTGGGGTGCGGTGCTCACATGAGCAGCCTCCAGAGAGAGGCTCTCACTTCCCTGCTTCTTCAGCTCCGCACGAGTTTCCTGCTCGCGTGAGAGCCCTGCCTCTTACTTTCGCAGTGCAGCCAGGGACCTTCCCAGGCTGCACTGAGACAGGAAGCGCGACCGGCCCGGCTCCCGAGGCTCCGCACGCAAGGTAAGTGCATGCGGTGCACAACCACACAGCATTTTCAGCTTCAAACCGAAAATGAAAAAATGCATGCACAGTCCATGTCAGGCCCGGGAGTGTCGCACAAATGTGAGTGTGTCGTGGGTACTGCTCCTCACATTTGCCCGACGCTCAAGGCGCCCTTTCACATCAAAAATGCCATGCAAAAAGGCTCTCTGCCCTCCTATTCATCTTGTTGTGGCCTTAGCACCAACAGGAGAGAATAAGGAAGTAGCCAAAGGCTTCCCGTGAGCTACCACTTGAGCCATGTTCCTGTTCTACCAGTCAGTGAAGCCACACCTCTGCCGCTAGAAAAGTAACTAAAAGTTACAGTTAATACTGAAAGAGAATGGCATTAACCCTACTGAGTTACAATTCTGTCAGCTATGTCTTAGCTACTGATGTCATCTGTAACTGCATATATACTTTATTTTAGATTGTTTTAACTTCAGCTTTTTAAACTGTCTAATTGCTTAAATGTTTTTAGAATGTTTAAATTATCTTTATAGTTTTAAATAGTATTGTTTTATTGTTTCACATTTTAAATTGTTCATCTAATTTTTTTTACAAGTTGCCAAGAGCTCTTAGAATATTGGGTAGGGTAAATACTGTAAATAAATAACAAACCAGTTGTTTCCAAGCTGGGGCTCAGTGATGATTGAGCCATACTGTGTAACTTTCCCAATTTGGCAGAGACAGTCCTGAGTGACCTTCTGTCATCACAATTTTTTTTAGCTGCTTTTGAAATGTTCCAGTTTCTTTCACCTCCACTTTCTTCCTTTGTCCTCAGCTTATTTCAGTTGCTGCAAAATGTTCAAAGTACAAAAGTATAGTGCTCTCTCCACTTTCATGAGGGTTTGGGTGAAGAACCCTCACAAAAATGGAAAAACTGCTAATAACTCCCCCCTGGATTCCACTCCCATTCTCTTGCTTTTTGTGCACTGGGCTAGAGGGAAGGGAATGGGAGGGGAAGCTCTGGAGGGGAAAAGGAAGGCTTGCAGGAGCCATCCCTCTCATTCCCTTGCCTACTGCCTCAGCCTGAGTTCTCTGCACCTGGGCCATCATCATCATTATCAAGTTTATTTGTTTGTGGAACAATGTCCATTACAAAATATTGCAAAAGCACTGCGGGAAAACTATAATCATGCAGCCAGCCTGCTTACCAATAAGAATCAACAAAATACAAAATACAGAGGAAATACAGAAATAAAATAAAATAAAATTACAGGGGGAAATGCCCAGGCAACAATAAAACTACAGCAACTGGTCCCCTTTGCAGTCCACTGCTGATGTTTTCAGAAATTTGCAGAGGATCTTTTGCGCTGCTACTGCAAAGGTGCACCTGGGCCAGAGGCAAGGGAAGGGGAAAGGGAAGCCCTAGAGGGGAGAAGAAAGGCTTGTGCATGCTTCCCCCCTCTTTCCTTGGCTTTTCTCTAGGTGCTTCCCTTTCTCCAACACACCTGGCAAAACGCAAAGGAATGGGAAGAGGAGAATGAGGGGGAAGGCACACATACACCATGCGAATAATCAAGTTCACGAGGCTCAAACCCACATCTTTTCCTGAGCTCCCAGAGAAATGCTGCCACTCAGAGCAGTGGTAGTGAGCTAAACAGTCAAATACACTTGGCCCTCCAAGGGTTAGGGTTAGGGACACAGGACCCTCGCAAAAGTGAAAAATTCGCAAATAACAAAATTTGTGTATCTGTGGGAATGGGGCTGGGTCACGGACAGGGAAAGTGGGCATCCAAAGTCTAAACCAGGACAGGGAGAGGAGATGGTTGGCATGATGGTCCTGTACTTCCTCTCTCTCTCTTGCCCATCTCCTTCCTTGGGTGTGTGTGGGGCATGGGTACGGGGTTTGTGGTGCTGAGAATTTGGGCAGAAAACCATCCTTAGCTGGCCAGGCAGAGACTGGTAGAGGAAGAGGAGGACCAGAGGTGGGTTTTTAAAGGGCTATGTGGCCTGATTGGAGCCACCAAGAGGGAAGGTTTCCCCCAAAAAGAAGCACCTGAGGTGGGAGGGCAGGGGTTGGAGAAACTTGCAAATAATCAACCATGAATGTCAAACCCATAAATGTGGAAGGCTGACTGTATCTAACATTGCATAAGATACCCTGCAATGTTTCACAGGACACAGGTAGCTGATGCACATCAGAGGACAATCCAAAAAATGTGGCCAGGGAACAAGAGGAGAGACGTTATTAAAGAGGAAGAACACACAACCTGACTCTTTCAAGCAGAACCAAAAAAAAATCCTGGAGTTTATTTATTGACTTTACCTAAATATGTTGAATCATAGAATCATAGAAATGTAGAGTTAGAAAAGACCACATGGGCCATCCAGTCCAACCCCCTGCTATGCAGGAACACCCTCAAAGCACTCCTGACAGATGGCCATCCAGCCTCTGCTTAAAAACCTCCAAGGAAGGAGACTCCACTACACTCCGAGGCAGCATGTTCCACTGCCAGACAGCCCTGACCATCAGGAAGTTCTTCCTGAGGTTCAGGTGGAATCTCCTTTCCTGCAACTTGAATCCATTGCTCCTTGTCCTGGTCTCTGGAGCAGCAGAAAACAAGCCCTCTCCTTCCTCTACATGGCATCCCTTCAAATATTTAAACATGGCTATCATGTCCCCTCTTAACCTTTTCTTCTGCAGACTAAACATACCCAGCTCTCTAAGTCTATCCTCATAGGGCATGGCTTCCAGGCCTCTCGCCATTTTGGTCGCCCTCCTCTGGACTTGCTCCAGCTTGACCATGTCCTTCTTGAATTCGGGTGCGTAGAACTGGACACAGTATTCAAGATGAGGTCTAACCAAAGCAGAGTAGAGTGGTACCAGTACCTCCCTCGATCTAGACACCATACTCCTGTTGATGCAGCCGAGAATTGCATTGGCTTTCTTGGCTGCCGCATCACACTGCTGGCTCATGTTCAGCTTGTGGTCTATGAAGACTCCTAGATCCCTTTCACATGTACTGCTATCCAGCCACATGTCCCCCATCCTATACTTCTGTATTCCATTTTTTCTACCTAAATGTAGGACCTTACACTTCTCTCTGTTGAATTTCATTTTGTTAGCCTTGGCCCAGCTCTCCAATCTCTCCAGGTCATTTTGAATTTTGATCCTGTCCTCTGGCATATTAGAAACCCTTCCCAATTTGGTGTCATCTGCAAATTGGATGAGCATGCCCTCTATTCCTTCATCCAAGTCATTGATAAAAATATTGAACAGCACTGGGCCCAGGACAGAACCCTGTGGCACCCCACTAGTCACTTCTCTCCAGGATGAAAAGCAGCCATTTGTGATCACTCTTTGGGTTCGGTCAGTTAACCAATTACAAATCCAACTAACAGTAGCCCTGTTCAGCCCACATTTTACTAGTTTCTTTGCAAGAATGTCATGGAGTACTTTGTCAAAGGCCTTACTGAAATCGAGATATGCTACATCCACAGCATTCCTTCATCTATCAAGCTAGTAACTCTATCATAAAAAGAGATAACATTAGTCTTGCATGACTTATTTTTGAGAAATCCATGTTGACTTCTTGTGATTACCACCTTGCTTTCTAAGTGATTAGCAACTGACTGCTTAATGATCTGCTCCAGGATCTTTCCGGGTACTGATGTCAGGCTGACTGGGCAATAATTATTTGGGTCCTCTTTTTTTCCCTTCTTGAAGATGGGGACAACATTTGCTCTCTTCCAGTCTGCTGGAAGTTCTCCTGTCCTCCAAGATTTCTCAAAGATAATAGCAAGTGGTTCCGAAATGACCTCTGCCAGCTTTTTTAATATCCTAGGATGCAATTCATCTGGCCCTGGAGACTTGAATTCATCCAGTGTGGCCAGGTATTCCTGTACCACCTCTCTACCTATTACATGCCTCATTTCCCCTGCTTCCTCACCTGCTCCCCAACCGCCAGGTTGAGTGCTTGTATGCTTTTGGGAAAAAACTGACCTCCTCCCTACATCTCCAGGCTATTTACTTAAATTCTTCTTTGGTGGTTTGCCCCTTCTTCCATTTCCTATACATAATTCTCTTAACACTTAGCTCAGCTGAGAGTTCTTTAGTCAACCATTCTGGTTTCTTCAGATGCCTTCCATTTTTCCTCCTTATTGGCACAGTATTAGACTGTGCCTTCAGTATCTCCTTTTTAAGGAACTCCCATGCCTCCTGAACTCCTTTCCCTTTCACTATTCTTGACCACAGAATTCCAGCCAGCAGCTCCCTAAGTTTACAGAAGTCCACTTTTTTAAAATCTAAGATGAGTGTTTGGCTACCCTTATCTTCTCCTTCCCACTGAATGCCAAATTCCAATAGGGCATGGTCACTCCCTCCTAAAGATCCAACCACTTCTACCTCATTAACAAGGTCATCCCTGTTGATCAGGATCAGATCTAGAATATTTGATCCCCTTGTGGCCTCTTCCACCTTCTGGACCATGAAGTTGTCTGCAAGACAAGCAAGAAACTTGCTGGACCTTGCTGTCTTGGCAGAGTTTGACTGCCAGCATATATCCGGGTAATTGAAATCTCCCATTATTACTGTATCTCTCCTCCTTGAATGAGCAGTCATTTGGTTGAGGAAGGCGTCATCAAAGTCCTCAGCCTGGGTTGGAGGTCTGTAGTAAACCCCCACCAGAATATCCCTATTGTTTCTCGCTCCCTTAATTCTTACCCAAATGCTCTCGACCTGGCTTTCTGGGTTTAAGTCATGGATCTCTTCACAGGTGAAAACATCCTTGACATACAAGGCTACTCCTCCTCCTTTCTTGTTTGGTCTGTTTTTACAAAATAGGCTATACCCCTCTATTCCTATATTCCAATCATGAGACTCATCCCACCAGGTCTCAGTGATGCCTATCAAATCGTATTTATTTTGTTGTACTAGGAGTTCAAGTTCATCCTGCTTGTTTCCCATACTCCGTGCATTAGTGTAGAGACACTTAAGTCCCCGGGCCCTTTCTGCAAGTCCTGTACTATTGTTTCTACTCCTCCCGCCATTGGCCACTTGTACTATTTGTCCAGTATCATTTGGGCCTTTTCCCCCTGCGCTCGCCAAGTCTCTGCCCTGAATAATATTATCTCCCTCCCCAGCGGAACTTAGACCTCTTAATCCTCCTTGAGAGACTGTTTGAAAAAACATTCCTGCCAAGTTTCATGAGGTGCAGCCCATCCCTCGCCAGAAGCCTACGTTCATGGAAATTCAGGCCATGTTCCAAAAACCCAAACTGTTGCCAGCGGCACCACATGCAGAGCCAGTTGTTGACCTCTGTTATTGTCCTTTCCCTATACGCGCCATATCCTTGAACAGGGAGGAGAGACGAAATGTCCACCTGCGCACCAAGGTCTTTAAGCTTCGTCCCCATAAGCTCATAGTCCTTTGCGATGTGGTAAAAGCTGCTCCTCGCAGTGTCATTGGTTCCGACATGAACCAAAATGAGCAGCTTATGGTCAGTGGGTTTGACCAGCCTGGTTAGCCTCTCCGTTACATGGTTGCAAGACAGCAGACCTCTCGATTGAGCTTGTCCGGTTTGCAAATTGCCCTTTCGGTTCCTCTGAGCAAGGAGTCCCCAACAACCAGAACTCACCTCCTCTGAGGCTTGTCCTGGTCTCCTCGATGAGCATGTTCTACTAGGACTGCCTGGGCATTCTGTTGAGGCTTGGAGCATTGACCTAGTTCCTGTTGCCGAAGTTGGATTTCTTCTTGTTGACATTCTGTTCCCTCCGCATGGCGCTCCTCATTGTTCGTAAGGCCAAGAACTTTGAAGCGATTGTGTAGGTGAAGAGTTTTTGTTGCCTTCCTGGTCCTTCTACTCCTCCGTGTGACATTCGCCCAAGCCTCCGTTTCCTGACACAGTGTGCTGACTTCCTGATCTGGCAGCTCCTCTGTGCGTTCGGTCTTCCGGTAGGTCTTCTCTGCCCTATCCAAAAACTCCTCCCTTTCCCTAATAAGATGAAGATCAGAAACTCATGCGTCCAGCTGGCGCACTTTCTCCTCCAAGAAGGTGACCAGCTTGCACTTGGTGTAGGTGTACCCGAGAACATCTTGTGGCAAGAAAAGGAACATGCCACAAGTGTTACAGGTGACTGCAGCAGCTCCCTCACCTTCCATCCTTGAAACTTGAAAGAGAAACTTGAAAGAGAGCAGTATAGTACGTAATTCTAGAAAGAATAACTAGGCTTTCTTTCTGAAATTCTGCTGTATAAGCTACGTCTGCTCTACCAAATGCTGAGGGCTAAATTGGAGGACTGAAGTAGAGTACTTTAAGTGTGCGTGCCGTTGGAAGCTCCTAATAAAGCTCCTCACCCCTAGCTGGCTCCTCCCCCTCGTTAGTCAGACCATGTGCTCAGGGAGAGCACACGGCCAGCACAAAGAGACTAATCAAACACAAGCAATACTAAACAAACACAAGCAAGACTAAACAAACACAAACAACAAACAGACAAGCAAGCACAGCCCCTCAAGCCTGTAAACACACTTAGTCTAGGATGTCTTCACAGACCCAGCTCTCCCTCTGCTCCCTCTGCTCTTTCCTCTGGGAAATGAGCTAGAGGGTGGTTGGAATCTCCTAATAAAACTCCTCCCCCCTAGCTGGCTCCTCCCCCTCGTTAATCAGACCATGTGCTCAAGGAGAGCACACGGCCAGCACAAAGAGACTAATCAAACACAAGCAATACTAAACAAACACAAGCAAGACTAAACAAACACAAACAACAAACAGACAAGCAAGCACAGCCCCTCAAGCCTGTAAACACATTTAGTCTAGGATGTCTTCACAGACCCAGCTCTCCCTCTGCTCCCTCTGCTCCTTCCTCTGGGAAATGAGCTAGAGGGTGGTTGGAATCTCCTAATAAAACTCCTCCCCCCAGCTGGCTCCTCCCCCTCGTTAATCAGACCATGTGCTCAAGGAGAGCACACGGCCAGCACAAAGAGACTAATCAAACACAAGCAAGACTAAACAAACACAAGCAACAAACACAAGCAAGCACAGCCCCTCAAGCCTGCAAACACACCTGTCTAGGATGTCTTCACAGACTCAGCTCTCTCCTGCGAGGTTGAGTGCTAACTGATTTTGTGCTCTGAACTCAATTTGCAACTGAAATAAGGTGAGAGTGATGGAAAAAAGTGGGAGGAAGAGAGAGAAACTGGGACATTTTAAAAGCAGCTGGGAAAGTGGGACATCAGAGGATTCACTGGGGCTGTCCCTGCCAAACCTGGACAGCTAGGAGATATGGCATAATGCAGTTTTCTATGTTCCAGTCACATTCTGGATAGTCAGGAGTGCACAGAGCCTACTTTCTTCCACTTCAACACAACTCTTATTCCAGATTTACATTTGCAAAATTCAGTATTGTCAAGCTCTCAGACTTTTACAAACAACCTCCCACAGTATATGCGGCATTGGTAAAAGCAGGTCCAATGTATTTATTCTATATCCCTCCTTTTTGCTCTTACTTTATGCCAAAGCCCGCGAGTAGGCGTCATATAAGATAGATCTCACTAATTTAAAAACAGAAAAAAGCGAGTGAACAGGAGGTGATAAATGCTGCTCTGCCTACTCAGGTTCTGTCACATAAGATGTCAAGTTTTTTTATTTTAATTTTATTTTGTGCTAGCTCACAAAAAAGCAAGCAATTTGGCTGCACATTATCCTACCTTTGTTAAAACATTTTTTTCAGAGTCTGCAGCAAAAACGCCTCTGCTTATTGTTTCTGTCTGAGAACTGATTTTAATAACAATAATAATAACTCTCAATTTTCTAACTATTTCCTAATATCCTGCAAGATAGACATTTTAGAGAAAACACTAATACACATATCCCAGATAGCTCAGTATAAAGTGGTTCAATAATTTACACAGAGAAACCCAAAAAAGAAAGAAGCCCTAGAAATGTAAAATAAAGAGACCAAGATAATTAGTAGGTAGCGAATGCCAAGGCAAAGTATCCCCAGTTACTTTGGTGCCTGTGGCAGGTAATCCAAAAGACAGCATCCTGTCAGTAAAAATATAGCAGTAATTCAATAATTGACCATAAGATGCCCAGGCCAGAAACCTTTCAGCTCAGGCACTGTTGTCTCATGGTTTTGGAAAAGTTAATCTCACGCATAGTTTCCCTTTGGTAAATGAAATTATGATTTTTTGTTTTAAAAAAAATCAATCTCTGCAGTTTCAAATCCATTTTATTGACATGACCAACAGTTTATTCTCAAGACATTTCTTATCTGGAGGTAGGAAAATTCCAACCATAATTCCCACAATTCCCTACATATGAGATTTTGGAAACTGTAATCCCCAAAAGTAATTTTCTCAAGGTCAGATGCTTTAGGGTAGAATTAACCTACTGGGATCTTTCTGGAAGCTCCAGGCTGCTCTGGGGCAGGAAGCGAGACCAGCACGGCTCCGGAGGCTCTGCACACCAGAGGCCCGGGAGCAATGTGCAATCACGCACCATTTTCAGCTTCCAGCCGAAAATGAAAAGGTGTGCGACTGGGGCCTGCCAGCCCCCAGACCATCGCACGATTGTGAATGCATCGTGCAGATCACTCCTCACAATCGCTCAACACTCCAGGCGCCCTTTCGCATGGCAAATACCGTGCAGAAAGGGCCTATGTTATCTTTAACAGTAAGATGATTCCCTACTGTTGTGTTCTCCCTAACTGCTGTGAATTAACTCAGAAACAGCATCCAATGTGAATTTGGAAACTCAGCTGGACCAGCCTGGTTAGTATTAAAACTACAACAGGTTTTTTTTTTTCCTCTTTCCCATTCCCACCTTCCTTCTCTTTTATGCCATCTGGACTATTGCTGTTACCCACAATAATCAGAGAAAGTGATATGTTGGGATAAGATATTAGGCTATATATATATTTATACTTTATGCAATATGTATGTGTTGGGGCAGGAGTGGAGAAGTTTTTGTGGCCCATGTGTTGAATTCCAATATTGGGAAGAGTCTGAGGGGTGCAGACCCCTGAGGGGGGCAGAGCTAGCCACTATGCAAGATGGCTGCCTCAACCCAATTCTTGTTGACTAGTCACATTTTAAAGAGAGATCAGAGCACTGAAATCATAAGCTCATTACTGCTAAAATTGCCTTTGAATATGAAAGATTACCTCATAACATCTCCTGGATGAAATTTAACAGGCTGCTTCTTACGCCAGCCATGTTTGACTTCACTCTGACATTGATCGACATGTATTCCAGAAGCACCCATAACAAAAGAAAGTTTTTGGAAAATCTTGACAAAGTCTCAGCTAAGAAACTGTTGGAACAAATAAGAGGGAAATTCCAGGTGGATCTACACTCAGCACTCATCCAAACTGACAGCAGTTGAATAGATTGCCAGCGAAGCTATGGAACTAAGCTTGAAAAGCAGACACACTGCTACAGATGCACCATATAAAGGTCGAGAACCTGGAGGACAGGTGTTGCAGAATTAACCTGCAATTATACAATGTTCCTGAAAAATTGGAGGGCAGAGACATGTCAGCCTTCTGACTGCATAGCTACAGAAGCTATGTTCATCTTTTAAATGTTGTCAGTGACGGTTTGGAGAGAGTGCACAGCAAGGCCATGACAAAGTCAATGACATAGCGGTTTGCAAGATTCACACACACACACACACAAATGCAGGTGCTTAGAGCCTGAAATGATCTTCATACTATAGAATTTGACAGAATTTGTCAAATTTGACAGAATCTATAGAACAAATTCTATAGAATTTGACATACTATAGAATTTGACAGAATTTGACAGCTACTAAATTGAACATATAAGTGAGCCTATATCAAGATTCCGCACAATAAACTCTTTAATAATTGAAAAATAGCTGCACCCATATACAGAACCCCAGAGAGAAGTCAAGATTAAATATTGCTGAGATTTCCCTTTGAAGTGACCACTGAACTTCCTTTGAACTGTTGTGATTACATCAACCAGACGCAATGGGGGGAAAAAAAGAATCCTAAACAAACCACAACCTCAATATGAGTAGAGGTCAGCAACTAAGAAGACAAAGAACCACAGTAGTGTTCCCAACTCACTAGCTAAATGAAGACAGGAACATCAGAGAGCAAATCCCCATTTCCCCCATTGATAGTTTATTTGATTTTTATGACTAAATGTCAGAGTGGTACTATGACTGTTGTTTCTGAAGTTTCTAAAAGATGGCCATTGTTGTGTCTTGCTGTCTTTATCAGTTATACTGTACCCATTTTGAGCTTACAAAAATGGCAGGGAAAAACAATGTTCATGGGTTACTAATTTCTAAAAGTCCACCCTGTTTTCCAAGAGACTGAATAGGTGAGTTAATCTGATAGTCCCCACCCCTGTGCCAAAAAGAAAGGTTCAAGCTACAGATGAAATTTTCTTTTTGTGTATTGCACCATATTGTTAATACGCAACTAAGTCCACTCTTGCTGTGCTTTGAAATCATATTAATGCTTCACACTTGGCTTTACAAGTCCATGATGAACACATGTTAACAACCTGCCTAGGCAACTAAATCTTTCTAAGTGTTTGAAAAGCCATGTATTCTTTCATGAAATGTTAACAGACTAGCTTCCTCTATCAAGCAAACTAGAATGCTGAAAACAATTAAGCAATCTAATACAAGCAATGCTCCAGGACTTACATTGTCTTTGAAATAAGAGTAGCGGCTTTCTTTATTCTATATGTAATCTGTCAAGTGAGGAGATCTGGGTTAAGTCTCCATGTTGGTTTGCAGAAGGGTTAATCTGTGATTCTTATTCCCAAATTAAGAAAATCAGGAAGTTATCAGAGGCACTTATTTGCCTAGTGCAGTGGTTCTCAATCTGTGGGTCCCCAGATGTTTTTAGGACTTCAGCTCCCAGAAGCCCTGAACATTGACCATAGCGGCTGGGGCTTCTGGGAGCTGAAGTCCACAAACATCTGGTGACCCACAGGTTGAGAACCACTGGCCTAGTGTATATGCCAGTTATGTGTAACATGGCATCAAAGGAAATCCAGAAATGGTTTATTCAAGAACAGAGTTCATAATACAGTGAATAGTCAGCAATGACTCTTTAGTCTTGGAGAATTAAGCCCTCCAAATCTCCTTTAAGTCTATCCTAGCTATAATCTGATGGCCCTTTGTTGTTCCCTTGAGTAGTCTGCTGGGATGAGAGGGTCAGTAGATTTTTGATGGCTCCAAGATTGTTAAGACAGATTGGAAGTATCCACCAAATGAAAAAAATTGGAGAGACTAAATACTCAATGCTGGATAAAGAAAGTATGGACCATTGTCCTTTGTGAAAAGCTAATTTGAAGATGAAAACAATAAACAGAAAGACAATTAGGACAGATTTGTTGCAAAATGATATGGCCTTATTGAATATGTCAAAAAAAGTTCACACCTTTCAAAACCTGCAAGAGAACAAATATACTTTTGGAAAGATGTCCTATAATCCAAATTCCACCTGGATGAAGATATGTCATATCTATGAAAGATTCCTCATAGTCCAGCTACCTATTCACAAGCTGAGAGGACAATATCCAGTGGATAGAAAAAGTTAAGAGATTCAAAAACAAGAATACAAAAATACTTATCTTCAACACGAATGCAATCTCTTTAGTCTAACTTTTAAATATGACTGTACTCATTTTTCTTTTGCTTCTGTTCCTGCCTCTTTTTATCCCCTTGTGTTGGGTTCCATTTGTGCCTTCTAGTTCTGTGGATGCTAAAATACTTCATATGTGTTACCAAAAAAATGAAAAAAATTAAAAAGAGCACAAAATGGGATCTAAGCAGAATAAGCAGAGAGAAATGTAATTTGGACATTCCTCTATCAAATTAACAAAGCACAGTTCACTCTGTACATGTCTACTGAGGGATAAGGCCTAGCACAACACTTTCATGGGCTGCAGCCCACAGCTCAGCTCACTGCATGAGCTTCCCAAAGTTTTTATTGCTATGGTCTGATCCAAGAGAACAGTGTGAGAAGCTTGTGGTGCAGATGGGGAGACTCTTGTGGGTCTCATCTAGCCCTCAACTGAGTTAAGTCTCTCTCTTGTGATTTGAAGCTTGCAAAAATCTTAACAGTCAAGCTTTGTGAGCACACTAAGCCTTCTTCTAGGCTACTGTACTGAAAATAGCTGGAAGTCCAATAATACTAACTGGGTCATTTCCAAATCAGGAGCACAATCAGTCTTTTCCAAGTTTTATTCCAGATTTTAAAAAAGTTTCCCAACTTAAACCTGTGCCCAAAATATTTTCTACACCCTGGGTAGCCCTTTTTGGTGTCCACAATAAAACCTAGAGTTCCCTCTCATCTCTCATACAGACTGGACCCCATCCTGTGCATGATATATACAAAAGCAAGTTCAATTGCTCTAATTTTTGTGGGAAGTAAAATAAAGTAAAATTGCCTCCATAAAATAACAGTAAACTGAGGTTTAACATCATCCTTTGACTGGTTTTGTTTTATTTTAATAAGGTAGCTTAAAAGAAAGCATAATATTACCCACCATCTGGGGGTAAGCAATCAGACTGGCCATTGGCCAGTGACAAAGAGCTCTTCGTATAAACGTCAGTGGGACTCCATATATCATTGACACCATTGAAATCATGTTCAAAAAATATGTTAGTGCTATGTTGGATTTTGCCTAACAAATAAAAGGTATCACATCTGATAGTGAAGGATTATGCAAGTCTCAAGCATACCATTTCCTTGTTGGAAACCTATTTAAGAAACTTTACTTTTCCCTGAAGGTGAGCTGGATATGCAATATTTCAGACTGTAATTAATCTTTTTGCTTTTCTATGGCCTTTTCCGCATTTTATATTTAAAGCAGGGCGGTGCATCCTCCAGCGAGGAAATATACACTTAGGGGCGAACTGGGTCCGGACTACTTAATGTTTGTCCGGACTTCAACCCACTCCAGAACGCCCAGAACTGGTGGTTCCCCATGCTGTTGAAAGACCGATTAAAAGAGGACTTTCAATAGCCCAGCGCGCCCCAGTCCATAGCTGCCCTAAGTGTAGATTTGCAGGCTCGCGCCAGCACAAGGGGGCAGGCTTCCGGCTGGTGAGCTTCTCCGGTTGGTGGAGAGCCTCCGCCAACCAGAAGCCTCCATTTTTGTCTCCGGAGAGTGTGTAGCATGAGCGTGGGCTGCTCCGGATCGTCGTGGATCGTCGGGGGGAGCGTGCCAGTCCAGTGAGTAAGGGACTGCCCCGTTTCCCCCGCAAAGTGCGGGAAAGCCCTATGCTTTTGCTTGCTGTTTCCCCCAGGACTTAAGGGTAGTAACATGGGAATCTACATGTTTCCAGGATGGTGACATTGATTAATTTCTGGTGTTTTTTTTAATCATACTCCTATCAAAGAAAATCTAGTATCCATGCTGTGTTCAGACAAAAGAAGACCAGAAGATGAGTCAGCTACTAGAAAAACAGGACAAATCCCTAACCAAATATAAATAGATAAGTAAAAACTTCAGCACTGTGTTGTAGAATTATAAATAGTATTGTAAAATGGGCTTATTTCAATTACAACAGTTTAGAGAAAAATTATTAAATAATACAACAAATTTCTCCAAAGTTATTGCACATAGCTGATGCTAAGTCATGGGTCTTATGACTGGTGGCATGTTGAAATCTTGTTTAAATTCAGACACCAGCAGTGTTTGGTTCAAAGCATTATTAATGTTATTTTATGCATATAATACCTTATTATAAGCTATTTACATTACACCATGCAGACACCAGTATGCCTGGGAATGAGAGCTGCATACTAACAAACCTTTTCTCAGAGAGGGGTTAAAGGCAATCCATACACTAATGAAGCTTTTGTGAGCTACCTGGTGGCCAGGCATAGCAAAGCCTTTCATTAAATGCAGATTATGAACAGAAAAGGAGATGAAATAATAAAAATAAGCAACAATATAAGAATTATAGGAGAGTTGCCCTGCTATTTCACTTCAAGAAAAAGAAATCTGAAATATGCCAAAGGAGGAAATGTGCAGTTGAAAATGGTTGTTTATATGGCATTGTGCACATACTCCATTAATGCAACACAACTCTGATGCTTTATTCAACTGAAACAAATATTTAGTTAAGAATACAGGGTAAACTCGTACAGTGCTCTAATATGGAATACCAATATGCAGGGCAATCCTGTGCATATTTACCAAAAAGGCCTAAATCTAATTCTTCGAGTCAGTTATGCCAATGGAATCAACAGAACTTACATAAGTGTTGACTTACCAAGTTCCTATTCCCATTGATCCAGTGGGTTTACTCTGCAACTGACACTCTGTCATTGTGTTTAAAAGGGGTGGCTCCTCAATGTGTTTAAGACCGCAGTCTTGCTTCAGAGTAAGGCTGCAAAAATTTAATCAGATCTCCTTTTGGGAAAACTTGCACAGGATTGTGTGGTACATACAGGATTGCTTTTATGAAATATTTGTAGAACAAAGAGCATAAGGTCAATGGCAGAGTAAGATTCTATAGGAACAACTAATACTTTTCAATGATGGCAAAAATTAGTTTTCAGGATCAGTACTGCAGATAGAAATTTTAAAAGGTAGCTATTTAATTACAAGAGATGTCTCAAACACGGCATATGTCAGCTATTATGGACTAGCAGGTTTATTTGTTTGTTTGTTCATTGTTTTACTTATAAGTGCTGTACACTATGGATAACATTTTTGGAATGATTAGAAGTCTCTAACACTTTTGTCGAAGCAGTTCAGCATACTCAGGAGGGTTGATATGCCAATATTCTAAAGTGAAATATTAAATCTCTTTTTATTTGTGTTGGAATTTGTGTGCAAATCAAGAAAAAAAATCTGGTGCACTACACACACACACATTTTGTGAGTTTCTAATTAAGGCTACAATCTCCTGGACACTTATCTTGGAGTAAGTTGCTCTCAATACAGTGGGATTTCCTTATAAGTGAACAGGCATAGGTTTGTGCTCAAGGAATCAGTAGATAATGTTAGGAATTTTTGTTAATAGACTTAGGCCATTTCTGCACTACACTATTATAGTGCTATTATTCCACTTTCAACATTCTGTGGAATTCTGGGGTTTGTAGTTTACTGAAGCCAAAGTTCTCTGGCTGAGAATTCTGAATTCTCCCAGGATTCCATAGGATGTTGAAAGTGGAATAACAGCACTATAACAGTGTAGTGCGGAAATGGCCTTACTGGATTAGCCACTAACAAATAATGCTTTGTGTCATTAGTTTGGAGCCAGCATAATGTAGAGGTAAGAGTGCTGGACCTCAACACTGGGAGACCAGAGTTCAAATCTCTGCTCAGCCATGGAATCCATCCAGGTGACCTTGGGCAAGTCACACACTCTCAGCCTCAGAAGAAGGCAAGGGCAAGCTCCAGCTGAACAAATTCTGCTGAGAAAACCCCATAATAGGTTCACCTTAGGATTACCGTAAATCAAAAATGACTTGAAGGCATCCAACAACAACAAATCATTTGTTTGCATGGATTCCGTAGTTAAAACCTATTCTTAGCTCAGAGCTTTCCAAACTTTTCATGTTGGTGGTGCACTTTTTCGACATGCATCATTTTGTGACACAGTAATTCAGTTTTTCTAGCAAACCGGAGGTACCCAGACAGTTATCTAGGCTTATCTAGATCCTGGCCTGCTGCCATTGTTCTTGCCGGGGAAAGGTCCCAACAAGAGCAATGGCAGAATGAAAGGCAGCCCCCTCCCACCTGGTCCTTGCCTGTTGCCATCGTTTTTGCCAGGGAAAGGCCTCAGCAAGAGCAATGGCAGTGGGCCAAGCTTGTGGGGGGGGTCTTTCTTGGCCAGGGAGGTGACACACCAACACATTACCGGCAACACACTAATGTGTCACAACACACCATTTGGAAAGCCCTGCCTTAGCTGCTTTGTCCAAGATTTCCAGATCTTTGTGACATGAGAGCAGCTAAACCAATGGAAGCAAAATGATGGGCTTAAGAATTATCAGTAGATCAAAAGACAAGAAAAATATATAGCTATTGTGTCATTTCTTGTGAGAGTTCAACCATAGACAACCATGAAATGGAAGGTAACTGCTGGCACTGAAGAGATAGATCAAGTGTCAGACATGGACAGTGTGAAATATATCAACAGGGAGCACACCAAACCCAAGAAAGATGATTTGCAACCCAACTCATGAAATTAAGAGACCACACACAGGACTTGGGTTGAACTAGGGCAATTTATTAATATGCCTAATTAATATAAAGTTGGAAGTGAACTTGACCTTGAACTTGGGCTTGAAATTCATACTTGACCATGAACTTGAACTTATGCCCTGAGAAGGGGGGTCAACAGCATGGGTGGGCTAAGGCAAGGGTCAGCTCCCGACCTCTTCCCTAGCCCTTGAGCGAGATACCGGGCCCCAAAGCCAACCGCTGATGGTGGATTAAGACTTTGGCTGGCCCTTTTCTGGAAGGCGAGCCCACAAACCACAACCCCCCGGCTCACGACGGTAGGGGCGAGTCCCGAGCCTTCCTCAAGGATAGCATTTATCCTACACCAAAGGGTGCCATAGGTACTCACCAAACCCTTAGACCCCCCCCATACCAGCCATGGATAAGGGCAAGCATCAGCTTAGTCCTTATCCCCCCACTCCATTCAGGATAACTTCAAGCCTCCGTTGCAAATCCCGCAGAAAAATTTCATTGCCCTCGGATGACAAGTGTATCCCATCAGGCCTATACAGCTCAAGTTTATCGAAGACAATGTCACAGTGAGGAATATAGTAACCCAAGCCCTGTCTCAAAGCATTGCCAATTTCCCTGTTCGCCCGCCTACGAGCGAGTTCCAAGGGTCGAGGATCCCCTCCCCCACCCCACACTTTTCTTTGAATCATTGCAGACCAAGCAATGCAGGTGCCAGGCCAAGTATTTAGAATAAGTCGCATATCGTGAATGGCCTGTATGATCAAGGCCTTTCCCTTCAGAAGTCCAAGGTCATTACCACCCAGGTGAATGACCAACACATCAAGTGGAGGCCCATGGCACTCTCCAAACAGCGTAGGCAACAAGCCATGCCAACGAAGGCCTCTTTTGCCAAGCCATTGGAGCGAGGCTCGATCACCCAATCCCAAATTCGGGCCCAGATGGCCATCACGAGCCTGCCGCTCTGCCCAAAAGATGAAACTGTGACCACAGATCAGCACTTGCTTCCTCCCAGCCAGGACAGGACGATCTGCAAGGAACCAGAAACATTAAGACAGGTGAATCGGCCTGACATAGTGCCGGTACGCCATGGACTTCCATCTGCCAATCCTCCGGATGTCGTCAACATTCATGCAAGGCTGAGAGAGGGGCAGGGGCAGCCTTAAAAGGTGTCTGCAAACCCCGCCCCTCCCCAGCGCACAGAGATTACATGTTCTCTTCCCGTGGAGAGGCGGCAAAGGCCGTCCCCCCCGCCACCCGTGGTCAAGTGGGGCGGTGGGAGACAAATTCCCAAGCCATGTCCCACACTGAACAGGAAACCTTCCTGTTGACAAGAACCAATAGCTTTGCTGAATCAATCATCTGTAATACCAATGGAAATGTTTCAATCTGCAGCCCTGGTGGCTCATTACGTGTGGCTGCTTTGCACAGTACTGTTGCTTCTTAACCCTGAGACAGTTCCAGAGACACTTCTCTGTCATTCCTGTATATAAAAAATTTATATTTGTATACCTACACTCATATGATGATTCCTTCATTCGAAGCAACATTCATATGAGAGTTCTGAAGACAACACTCTCACTGCCAGTTAGTCTACCTGCCTAAAAGATGCAAGTTATGTTTCCTTGTGCCACATATTAGCAATTGCATAGCAACACCTGCCCATCACAAGGTATCATCTTTTGTTAACATTATTGATATACACAGCACAGCATCTCCACGGTATAATTAATGGAATATAAAATTCTTTATAGCATGACAGGTAAAATATTAAGGCCTTCCTTATAGCTAGTGGTAAGTCAGTGATATATTGATTTTCGTTCTGCTGAGAAAAAGGAGTGGTTTTAATCTCGCTGTAAGGTAGGCTGACATCTGCCAGCCCTCACTCCTCCAACATACTGTGTTGTTTTCCCAAGGAGATCCTGTTTCCTGCCTGCAGGAGCAGATCTTCACAGGCAGGTCTTGGAAGAGAGGCACAGTGTCATAGCAGGCAGAAGCAGATGGTCCACCTATGTTCTTACAGAAGAGCTTTACTGATGAACAAACCTATTTACATATGGCTGTTAGAGGCTTAATCTTGCTTGAACCACATGATGCATTTTCCTTCAGAAAGCATAATTACGTACTGTATCTAGATTGCAATGTTAAGGGTTATGCGTGTTATGCTAAACAAATCTACTTTGTTCCATCACAGAGTGACTAAACTTGATGTATTAAATTAATAGGATCAAAGTAAAGACAAAATTAAGGTTTGGGACCCAGTTTGTCAGCTACTTTAAGTACCTCCCCAGCAAATACTTCACATTTCTGGTAGGATTTTATTTATAGAAGTTGGTTTGGGGAAAGTTGCTTTGTTGTTGTTTTAATTTGGGGGAATGCACATTTATGAACCTATTTGGGTTGGAATTGATATTGATATTTAGATTGTTGTGTGAAACATTTTTATGCAAATTTGGAATCAATCAGCAAGCTTTGGCTTTTTTTCAGAAAATGTCTGAGAGGTTGTTGTTTTTTTTGGGTTTTTTTTTGTCTATTTTGCATGGAAATTGATGTGAAATAAACTGTAGGGTTATTAAGTCCTACAGTTTTGATTCGTTTCATTCCAATCATAAACAAAAGCATCAGCAACAACTAAGGCAACACTGGACAAATTCCCAAGTACACTTGCAATATGGAAATTGCCATTATACCAGAGACAGTATGTGCTTGGAACCTTAGCATTAAAAAAGAATCACATACCATTACTTCATAAAATAGTCCTCAAGTTTTAATAAATGGTCATTCTCTGAGACCTGCTAATACCATCAGTTTATTAGCTTTTGTGACATGCCAGGTTTCACTTCATTCGATTTGATATTAAGTGTATGTTCCAAAGTTTCAACATTCTGTGCAATTACTTTCCTTTTGCTAAAGACCAAACTGCCAGCATACATTAAAAATTCAAATGCTCCTTTTACTTCCTATCCAGATGTTGCTGGACTACAGTCTCTAGTGAAAATACCAACTCTTAGGCCCTTTCTGCACCTTACCTCTTTCCGGCACGGAGATCACACAAGCAGCCTCTTGTGAGAGGCTCTTGCGTCCCTGCTGCTTCGGCTCTACAGGAGCTGCCGGCCAGCCGGCAGGAAAGATGAGGGCTCTGCCTCTTCCTTCTGCAATGCAGCCAGGTATTCTCCCTGGCGCTGGGGGAGGAAGCGCAAGGGCCGTGGCTCTAGAGCTCCACACACAAGGTAAGTGCACATGGGCCCCGGAGCAATGCGTGATCACACACCATTTTCAGCTACAAGCCGAAAATGAAATAGTGCATGATTAGCGCCTGCCAGCCCCGGCAACGTCGTGCAATTGCGAGGACGTCGTCTGAAACGCTCCTCACAATCGCACAACGATCCGGAGGCCCTTTCACATGGCAAATGCCATGTGAAAAGGGACTTAATTAATGGCATCCCTCATTACTGGCAATGCTGGCTAGGGCTGATGAGAACTGCAGTCCAGTAAAATATAGAAGGGCTACTTTTTCCCCATCCCTGTTTTAGTGCAATGAGATAATACACTTGAAAAAAAGGAAGAAACGTATTATGAGGAGGGGACTGTTTATGAAGCCATGGTGATAGTAGCACACAAGGAAACGCAAAGCAAGAAAGATAGGGAAACATAACCAACCAAATGAACTACATAGATTAATTTAGGATGCTACCTTAATAGGGATTGCCAATCAGGAGCATTCTGAAATGTCAGGGCTAAAACCAAGATTTAGGGATGTTAGAGGGACAGGCCCTGACGATATCATTAAGCATAATGCTTTAAGGATCAGCCATAGCTGCAGTATACCTTTCAAATAAAAAACACCAAGCCTAACAAAAGAGGAATATACAAATGCATGCAATTTTCAAGGAAGTGTTCTTGCCCTGAGATTCCTCACTTTCACCCTAAGGACAAGAAGACAGGATCCAGGCACTGAGATCTGGGAATCTTTTGCCTTATACTAGATGAAGTATTTGTCATGAATCCCACTCTACCTGTATAGGATCTTCCTTAGGGATGGAAAGAATATTTGAAATACTAAAAAACAAACAAGCATGTTTGTCGAGTGTTCAGAAACCCTGATGAGAAAATCCTAGACTGAAGAGAATTGTTGCAGATTCACACTTATTCTGTGCAAATTTTGCACATGGTTATTTTGTGCAGAAAACAGCATTTTCTCCAAAGAAAGTGATATTTGTATGAAAAAATATTATTTCTTGCATAGAAAAAGCTTTTTTTTTTCCTGTGCAGAAAAAACTGTGACTTATCCTGTGCAAAATTCTCATGAAGCTGATTTGCACAGAAGACAGTGTACAGGTTGAGCATCTCTAATCTGGATATCTGAAAACTTCCAAAACCCAAAATGTTTACTCTCCACTTCTCCCTTTGAGGTGGCAGTTCAGTACTCTTGCTTGTTCATCTCTCAGATCCTCAGCCTCCCTTCAGCCTCATAACTCATACATGACACAAGAAGTAAACAAAGAAGATGTGAGGTTGGAGAGAGAGAGATGCTAATTTGGAGAAAGATGCAAGGATCTGCGAAATGATGGGAATACAAACATAGTGCTCAGTGAATCCACACTTCCCACCATTTCACTGATCCTTGTATCTCTTTCCAGCCCACAAATGAACAGGCAGGAACGCCACAGCAACCATTCCAAAGGTGGAAGTGGGTAGCTGGCAGGCTTCCTAGAGATCTACTGTACAATATTTTATTTTATTTTTGTGCAAGTATGCATTTTACAACATCCAAAAAACCCCAAAATATGAAATACTTCTGTTCCCAAGCATTTCAGATAAGAGATACTCAGTCCACATTCAATTGCCACCAGAAACATTTAATACTTTCTATTTGATACATAAAGCCATGTGTTTCTTCTTTCATCATTCACTACATGTATGTACCATCTTGAAAGCCAGCACAGTGTAGTGGTTTGAGCATCAGACTATGACCCTGGAAATCAGGGTTCAATTACATGCTCACCCATGGAAACCCACTGGGTGATCTTGGGCATATCACAAACTCTCAGCCCCAGAAAACCCTATTATAGGGTTACCGTAAGTCAGAAACAACTTGAAGGCACACAATAGCAATGTACCATCTTTTTTCCAGGACATTGCAGGAGTTCAGTTTCAAATGCTAAAACAGTTGTTCACTCACTCACGCTCTCTCACACAAACACACAAGTTATGGAAGACAAAACAACAAAATTAAACAAACGTTTCTGCCCATCGCTGTTCTTCTCAGGAGATATTCTCAGATAAGCGATCCTTGATGTATTGTGCCTTGCCTCCAAACACGTAGATCTTTAAGGAGACCTGTGAAAGACTGAAAAAAGAAGTGTCAGTTCTGACTGGATAGACTGAGGCCTCAATTGCATTCATGGATCTGAATCCGATCAGTAGTTACCAACTGGAGTAGACCAAATGAATCTATGGGGACTTACCTAAGTGATTGCAATTGATTAAAGTATCCACTCTAGTCAGGATGACCAATAGGAATGAGACCATGGTAAGGAAATTTCACCAGAAATCAGATATTTTAAATGATACAACAACATGAAAAATATTGGAATGCAATAGTTTTGCGGCAGTGCTATCTACAAAGATGTTAATTCTAGAGATAATCAGTAATCTGTAGAAACAACCTTAGGTAAAAGACCAGATTCCAAATCTCCCTCCCCCACAAAAAATGAACCTTCATGAGTACAAAGAACTTTAGTTAAAATGTGGTGTGGACTTTCTTTATATTTTTAATATTTTAAAATCACTGTTGTTATGCTGAAAGCAAGATAATATCAGTTAAATTAACTAGACAGGAGTTGCTAAGGAAAGACACAAAATATAATTTAGATAAATATCTTGTGCTGGGCAAGAGATCATGACTTTCTCTAGATTTATTTTTGGAAAAATAAATGTATTTGTGTATAAGGGGTGCATAGGCCCTTTTGCTCTAGGTCTAACAACAAAAATTTTCATTTCAAAGTAGTAGTTTTTTTGTTGACATAAATTCAAAGCAGCTTTTTAAACAATGTCCAAATTTTGAAATGTTTCAATAAAACATTGGCTATAGTTAGGCCATACAAACTGCATTGTTTAGTTTTCAAGGGAACCTAATGGGTTTATAAAAGGACTTCATTTGGGAAATCAACTTTAAAAGTTAGTTCCTTCCAGTTATATAGAAGTTAGGTTTGTTGTGTTTTAAGTTCTGAGCCTGTCTTATTGATGGGTGGTTTCCCTGAGCTTGTAGAAGAAGACAAGCATACTCTAGTCACTACCACAATCCAAGGGTCACTGGACAGTTGTACTCCCTTTCCCCAAGGACACCTCTCACAGCAAAGGCTATCTTGTTACCATCCATAGGGCAGAGAAAAAGCAGTTATAGGGAACTTGTTTCTCCACTTTCTCTCACTAGAATGGCCCACTGATTACAGAAGTGAAGGAAAGTATAGTCTAGCCTCTGCCACTGACCAAAGGAATCCAGACCACTGTATGGTTGCCCCACGTTTATCCCGGTAAGAAGATGGCATCTGCTAGAAAAGATCCATATGTCTTGGTTGCAACTCATCAGTTTATTTTGATACTGTGAAATTATTCTCTTTCCTCTGCTGTCTCTCCTTCCACTTTCCATTTCTCAGATGCAGGGCCAGCCCTATCATTAAACAGAAAGATGTGGTTGCCTCAGGTAGCAAAAGAGAGTATAGGAAAGACAGTTGTGTACTACAAAGCCTGCCTTGATACACCTGACCCAGCCTGTTGCCTTCTGGTGTGACAGAGGGCATTGTCCCATCTCCACTCTTGAACAAAAAATTGCCAGTCCAGTTGACTTTTGTACAAGGAATGAGGGGAGGAAAACATTTTGTTCTTTGCCTTATGCATCAGAATATCTTGGGCTGGCCCTGCTTGTATTTCTTGGTTTTGTTTTGTTTTTAAGTTTGTAAGCCTGGGGACAAGCATATGTGTCAATTTTGAAGTGATCTATTTTATGAGGCAAGCCTGTAGCACAAAAACATTTTTTTCAAAGGTTTTTTCCCCTTTAGTGTAGTGTTGTGTTTGTTTGCTTGAGGTGTCACTATCAAAGTGCAACCCTGGAAGTTCAGTTTAACCTTAGGCTCTTGTTTCTCTAGGAATATGGGATATGGCACCAACTACTGATAACGTAATTCAGAATTTCACATCACAGACAGGAATTGATTTGTTTCAGGTTTAGGAAACAGAACGATGACACTTTAACTCCCAAGAGAGTTTTCTTTACTGAAAGTAAGCAATTTTTTCTTATCCATGATGTGCGAAACAGGGGCCCTTTTACATTACATAATCACAGCACTATGATTCCACTTTAACTGTCTTGGCTGGATCTTTAAAATCCTGGGTTTTTAGTTTGGTGAAGCATTAGAAGATCTGAGATGTGAAAGGGCTCCAGGAGATACATGGGTGAACCAGGCTCTTGTTACAGTGACTCACAGATGAACAGATTTGCCCTCTCCGCTTCAGATCAAAAAGCCTATTCGTTATCCAATCCAAACAGACAGCCCACTCATTCCCAAAACGCCCTTCTCACAATTCCTTTTCCACAAGTGGCAAATGGAGGCAGCAGTTAACAGCAGTAAAGAGCAGAAAGAGAACATTTTTACCCTATTTAATTTCCCCTTCCTCTCAATCATTCTAGCACTCTCCAGCAGTGAATCAGGAGATAGGACTGAAAGAACAGAGCTGATTAGGACTTCAGTCTTTCCAAGAACCTGTGCAATGGGAGAAGGCCTTGGAGTATTCCATCTCCCAAGTGCCACCGTTCCTTTAGTTCTGACTTCATACTGAATGAGCATGCCTCTGGCCATTTCTGCACGAGTCTGTTATAGCGCGATGATTCCACTTTCAACCTCCTATGGAATCCTGGGGATTCCAGCTGGCCCCTCCCGAAACTGCAAACTGCGGAAGTTCTTTAACTACTAGTGACTAACTACTAGTGACTAACAGTTTTATTCTCCATGAATTTCCTTCATTGCCTTTTCATGGCATCTAAGCTAGAGACAAGCTATACTCTCTCTTTTTTTTTTTGCTTTAACTGAAGGCTCCTCCAGACTTTCCAGTAGTTCTGGTAAATGTCATGAGTTTCTCTTTGAGGATTTCACTCTTTGTGCCAGTTGTTTCTGTTCCCATATCTAACTGTGCCCTAACATTCTGCATTTTAGTTTAGTTATAATTATGAATATTTAAATACTTGTTTCCTCCATCTTCTTTGTGTGTGTGTGTACATACCTTCAAATTGCTTGACAGCTTAGGATGACCCTTCATCCAAGTAATTGATAAAGATGTTGAATAGCACCAGGCCCAGGACAGAGCCCTGTGGCACCCCACTATTCACTTCTCTCCAGGATGAAAAGCAGTCATTGGTGAGCACCCTTTGGATTCAGTCGGTCAACAAATTACAAATCAATCTAACAGTAGCTCTGTCCAGCCCACATTTTACTAGCTTCTTTGCAAGAATGTCATGGGCAACTTTGTCAAAGGCCTTACTGAAATCAAGATATGATACATCCACAGCATTCCCTTCATCTATCAAACTTGTAACTCTATTGTAAAAAGAGATAAGATTAGTCTGGCATGACTTATTTTTGAGAAACCCATGTTTACTTTTAGTGATTACAGCATTGCTTTCTGAGTAATTACAAACTGAGTGTTTAAATATCTGCTCTAGGATCTTTCCTGGTATTGATGTCAGGCTGACCGGGCGACAATTATTTGGGTCCTCTTTTTTTCCCTTCTTAAAGATGGGGTTGACATTTGCCATCTTCCAGTCTGCTAGGACTTCTCCTGTTCTCCAAGAGTTCTCAAAGATTATTGCAAGTGGTTCTGAAATTACTTCTACCAGTTCTTTTAATATACTTGGATGTAATTCATCTGACCCTGGAAACTTGAATTCGTCCAGTTCGTCCAGGTATTCCTGTACTATTTCTCTACTTATTCTGTGCTGCATTTCCCCTCGTTCCTCACCTGCTCCCCACCTCCCATGTTGAGTAGTTCTATCCTTTTGGGAGAAAACTGAGGCAAAGAAAGTGTTGAGTAGTTCTGCCTTCTTTCTTCCCCCATTAGTAATTGGCCATGTTCTCCGCGCAGCGGCCTTATCATTTCCTTCTTTTTTCTTTTGCCGCAGACATATTAAAAAGCTCTTTTTATTGTTTTCAATGTCTGTGGCAAGCCTGAGTGCATTCTGCACCTTAGCTTTTCTGACCTTCTCCCTACATATCCTGGCTATTTGCTTGAATTCGTCTTTGGTGGTTTCATCATTCTTCCATTTCCTGTACATGTTTCTTTTAACCCTTAGCCCAGCTGAGAGTTCTTCATCAACCATTCTGGTTTCTTTAGATACGTGCCATTTTTCCTCCTCTTTACATGTGTGTTTTGCCTTTTTCTTCACTAATTCTTTCCATCTACATTTCTGCAAGCCCAAGACAATGCTCAAGTTAGTTTGTTTTATTTATATTTTGTTTTTCTCCCCATTTTCAGGGAGAGCCTACTTTAGATGGTAGTGTTAATTATTTTAACCTGGGAATTCCTACTCGACTATTTTGAAAGCAAATTGTCCCTACTTTAATGGGAGTTATATGCATACATCTTTTGACTACACAGGCAAAACTGTATGTAAAAGGCTTGGTGTTTTGTTAACTGTTTTACAAGTACATTCATAAAATTACTGGTTGTTTATAGGCTACTTTATGAAAGATGCTTTCGGGATCTTGCTTTTAGGGGCTTATTATATGTAAATACCAAGGAAGAGAACCCATTTCCTTTGGGTGTCACTTCACTCAAGCATTTCAAACAATCCACACATACAAGCTGTTTTAATTTTTTCCACAAGGAAACTTGAATAAAGCTTCTTAGTGTATGAGTGTGTGAGTGTGTGTGAGTGTGTGTGGGGAGAGAGAGAGAGAGAGAGAGCACAAGAAAGAGAAAGCACATATGGTAATGAAAACTAAACAAAGAAAAGAAAAAGAACAGAAAGAATGATATCACATGAGCTAATATATATGAGGTCTTATCTGTCTGTCCCATATGCAGATTAGATTATTAATAGGATTTTATGGAGGAGGTGTGAAATGACAATCTAGGAGTCTGTTAGCCTGATGAGAAAGCTTCTAACCGATTGTGAAAAAATGTAGTCACACATTTTGTACTGTGGATTACTAAGAGGTGATGATAGTTCAGTTGCTCTCTGAATGCTACAATTGATAGACTGTTTATTTTAGAAAATATAATACAAGGGTTAGAAGGGAATAATACAGTTGTTGGGTTTATTTGGACTAAGAACAAAACAACTTGGAGGTGCATATTTTGGAAACAAAGCATTGTCTTTCTTCTTATCACAAACTCTCCCCTGCCTCTACGTGCCTGTGTGTGTGTGTGTGTGTGACTTTAAAGCTCAATTCCAGCACTCTGTGTGTATGCATGCATGTGTTAGATTATCTACAGCTGGCACTACCAGAAGTTAGTAGGATTTTGCAGCTAACAACTGATCGGTTTGTAGGTATGATTCAGATTTCTGGCTTTGCCCTGCAACCTGAACTTGGAAAAATTACTTTTTAGATACTCTCCAAGAAAATCTCAGCAAGCATGGCCAATAGAACCAGCCTGATCAAACTTGTTGGTGGCAAACTAAGAAATCAGGCTTAGCTAAGGCATCCCCAAAGCATGCTGAAACCACTACATTATTTCTGATTGCCCCTATTTTGCTTCCACACTAATAGGCCAAGACACTCAAATTCAGAATTATCAAGAGTGAATAGGCAAGGTTGTGTGACTGTCCAGAAGGTCAAAGATGGATAGGAGCCAATCAATTCATCAAGAAGGAAGAGTACTGCAGAGGAGAAGCTAACTGTTCCACAAGAATACTGCACAGCATGTAGATTTCATGAAACCAAGACTGACTGTGAATGTAGGGACAGATGGGCTTGGCAATTCATACCTTGAATGCCATCCAGAGAAATAGGGAGAGGGAATTAAGTGCCCTGGAGAGAGATACATGCGTGCATTTGTATGGAGTGAGAGATAAACGCTGAAAAAATGAAGTTAAAAGGGTTTTGCTTTGTTTGCTTTATTCTGAAAACTTTACAAGTTTCCATTCTTTCTTTCCCATTACAGCTGCTGTATGAAAATGTGCGCTGTCTCTTCCACTGGTGAAAGAAAGTATACATAGCTCACCCTTTTTTGTAACAGATGAACCCTGAAAAATTTATTCAGTGTCACTACTTGAACATATGCAAAGTAGTAACAAAGAAGGCAGGGATGCTGGGAATGTCCCCGTGTTGCATTACACAGCCTTACCCTTACAGACAGTAACAGAGGTCTGCTGATTAACTTGCACAAAGGCCAACATCTACTGTAACATACATTGTTTACAGAGACACCTAGTTGTGTAGTATGTGCAAAAGGGGAATCTGGAACAGTTTCCAGTTATACAATTAATAGCAAAATTGGTTATAGAACCACTTGCACTACATTCTGCACCACTGGGACCCTAAGAATAAATGCACCATTTGTGCCACTGGAAAAACTAATGGAACTTTGCTAGTGTACTGTTTTCCCTTATTGACTTTATGCTGGATTTATTACTGTACCCTGCTTAGTCATTCCATGATCAATTCATGGTCAAAGTTTTAACTATTATCCCCCTCCCCACCTCCATAGTTGGTTTTGCTCAGTTTCAAAGTATCACTATTAACATAGAACAGTCTCATAGGTTTTCTAGGTTAAAAACTAAGTTCAGTATTCCACAGGTGGAACTTGTGGAATCTTCTTCTCTGCAGTATTTAATGTCTCCATGACTCCAGAAAACCAAACTAAACCAAAACTACAGCTCTGGATGGGTTCCAAGTCAGAGTCAGTTTTAGGGATATTCAGGGAAGGCTGCAGTGAAGAAGGGGCAAGCTCCCCTTCTTGTTCTGCCATTCCATGTGTGGAAGTCTGTCATTTGAGCCTTCCTGATGTAAAAATAATTGTATTTACAATGCAGCCCTACATATATTCAGAAATAAGTCCCATGTTCAACAAGACTTAACCCCCTGACAAGTGAGCAAATTATTATAGTCTTATTATTACCATTCAATGACAGACAAAACAAAACAATTTGTCTTCTCAAAAGTGTATCCCATTCGGTTCAGTGGGATTCAAACTCATAGGAAACTTGTTGTTCTGTGCCAAGAATTATTACAATTTTCATACAGATCATCCAAGCTCTGTCCAAATCCAACTTTCAGGGAGGTTTTTGCTGTAGCTTCTAGCACTATCAAGGGATTGGACTAATAACCGTTTGTATCCCTTCCAACTCTATGATTCTAAACATCATATAAGGAAAATGAGCAGAAATTGATTGATTTTTCACACAAATTGCTAAGAAGATTTAGCAAACAAGTGTGTAAGAATTGCATTCACTGAATTTTTTTAAAAAAAAAGCATTATAATACTGAGAAATGAATTCACAGTTCACCTCAGGCTCCAGACTCCGACCCATCTGTCTTCTAGCTTGGTGATGATCCACTTGACTGTCTTTCAACTCTGTTAAATATATGTTTACATTTGTAAGCCTGATTAAACGCTTTCCCTGGCAATAAGGAAATGTTTGATGTGCTCTCCAGTTGGAAGAGGTGATCAATTTTTACCATAAAACAAACGAGCAATGCCCCCACTTTTTTCTTTTTCTTTTTCTTTTTTTTTTTTTTGTTATCACAAGCTTTAATGTCAAGATGACATACTACTTGTTTTACTGCTGTAAATCAGCACTTGCTGGAGACAGAGGTTGGAAGCACATACATTATATTTATTTAGTGGTGGCATTTATAGCTTATGGATGGAAGAGAAAGCTCTCAGTACCACAGAATGATTTACCATAATTAAAGATAATTTATAGGAAGGTGCCCTGAACTGTTGAGTTCCAAATTAAAAACAATTTTTCATTTGTTATCGATAAAGAAGTGAGTTAAAGAGAGGGAGGGTATACCCAAAACTCAAAGTATTCTCAGAAGGCACAAGTCTGCCACGAATCCACAATCCCAGGTTATCAAGTCTCTTCACAGTCACTCTTGACTTGCCAAGGGTCTAAAATTACAACAAGGAAATGAAGCTGGTCACTTTACAGCAGTGTAAATGTGTAATTCTCAGTGTATTGCTCCATGAAGACAAGACAATAAAGTTGAGGAGAATGATAATGCTAGAAATGAACAGACATTATCTTGGAATGAGGAACAGAATTAAAAAGCAAAAAGGCCAGTACAGGGCCATCTCTATTACTGGCATAGTGAGGCAGGTACTGCTTTGGATAGCAGAAGCAAGCAATCAGCACCAGGGAGCAAGCAGCAACAGAGTCCTGGGGAGAGCAGAGCTGTATATGACCTGCCCTGAATGCCAATGCTAGCTGCTGATTGATTGGAATTGATTGCAATAATGTGCATAATGTGCAAATTAGGTGTCTAGATTGAGGAAATGGACTATGGCAACTCAAATAACATCCAACTGTTATTTCTGCTTCCATGTAAATCCAAGGAAGATGTTTCAGTGCTAAACTGGAGTCTGTTATCAGTTGGGGGACTGGATAAGGGTGAACAAATCAGAGCTTAATCCAGACATGACAGGGAAAAAGTCACAATGACTGGAAGGCAAACAACAACAGCAACAACAACATAATCAAGCCAGTGTGGTGTAGTAGTTTGAGTATTAGACTGGGACTTAAATTTGCTGTTGTTGTGTGCCTTCAAGTTGCTTCTGACTTATGGTGATCCTAAGGTGAACTTATCACATGGTTTTCTGGGGCTGAGAGTGTGTGACACATCCAAGGTCACCCACTAGTTTCCATGGCAGAGCAGAGAATCAAACTCCGGTTTCAGGGTTATAGTCCAATTTTAGACCATTATACCATGGTGGCTGTCACAGGACTCTGGAAGATTAAGATTCAAATCCTTACTCAGCAATAAAAAATCAACTGGGTATTGGGAAAGTCATAGCCTCTCAGCATTAGAGGGAGTGCAAGGGGAACCCCCCCCCCCGATCAAATCTTGTGAAAAAAACTTATGATAGGATTGCTGTTTAGTGAGACTTGACTTGGAAGAAATAACAGCAATGGTGGACTCAACCAAAATTCTACTAGAAGATCTAAATAAATGAATTTAAGTTATAATGCTGTATTTTCCTCAAGCAGTACTGAAATGCCTGTGAGCTTTCTAAGTGAAGATTACACCCAAATCTTTATAAGATAAATGGCATATGTTTTAGCTTTTCCTGTTAGCTTTGGAGAAAAACACAAAAGCAGACAGGTAACGTTACTGAAGATAACTTGCTCCATTGCAGTAATATTAACCTAAGGGAATTTAGGCATTTAACAGAGAAAGCAAAGAAAGGAACAAAAGAATAAGAGGTGATTCCCTTTGTCGAAGCCATTTTAAACAGAATTTGAGTTTAAATTGCCACTTGTATATCCCCTTTTAGATCACAACATGTTTGCCAACTTTCTTCTACTTTTCCACCAATTTTCTTCAAAAGAAATAAGAGTTTCTACCACTGTTCAGCTAGTATTGTTTTAAAGAGAAATTCACACTTGCAACAACACTTTGCCAAATAAACATCTGAACACTGCCAGCTTAGTGTAAAAAAATTTTATTTCTAGAGTCTAGTGACTTAAGCGTTATTTTCAGAAAAGCTTTATTTTCACAACCTTAGTGGTGGGGGTTTTTTTCTCTGTATGAATGCTGAGTGTCATATTCCAATATTTTTTTTTTTTATTAAAATATAAATTTTATTATTAATTGCACAAAAAAAGACAAGAAAGAAAAAAAACATAAAGAAAAACATAAAAAATATAAAAACATCCATGACAACATATACAAAACACATTCATTCTACAAATAACAAAGACAAACTAATATAACTAACAAATCTAACAAACAAAACTAAACAAAAACAAAAGAAAAAAAAACCCACAACATTAATTACATTTAATACCACATTTTACACTAATAATCACCTTCATACTTACAAAATTTCACATTCTCTCTACTTTCATCCTTTGACTTCATTTAATTTTGGGGGGTGTTATTTTACCTTTATTCCTTTTTATCTACCCTGCTCACTCATTTTCACCTAAATTTCACAGCAAATAAAACCACCTCTATTCGGCAAACAGTGTATATTTCTCCTACCATGATAATATAAACCTCGTTCTTATATCTATCCCTTTTAAAAAAAAAAGAGGGAAAAAAACACTCTAAATGAATCAGGGTCTACACTATCTGAAATATCAACTCCACTTGGACCCATTATTACTTAATATAATATTATCACTTAGCCCTGGTTCTCAACCTGTGGGTCCCCAGATGTTCATGGACTTCAGCCCCCAGAAGCCTCAGCCACTATGGTCAATGTTCAGGGCTTCTGGGAGCTGAAGTCCACAAACATCTGAGGCCCCACAGGTTGAGAACCACTGACTTAGACTATTTTTTACCTATCTACTCATCTTATCCTTTTTTCTTATCTTTATTTTAGTAATATTAATAATATCTAAAATTAACTTTTTTTCCATCACTAAATCAACATTTCTTTATTTTTACCTTCTATATCTATGTTTATATATAACTCATTGATTATTGACTATTTCAATTGGAGGGAATTAGAGATTGCTTTATCTTATCGTTCAAATTTTCACTTTTTTTTCCCTAAATTCTTGCTTATCTTAATATCTTGATATTATTTAAACATAATTATATTTTTAAAATTTTTCTTTTGTGTTCTTTATATCTACTATCATCCTCTTTTAAATCTCTTAACGTATGAAATTAATAATACAATCCTGTCAGGGCATGTTCACTCCAATTCTTCATCCACCATTGATTCAAGATTTCCCATTCATGTTGAAAACTTTTTTTCGACTTATCTTGCAACATCCATGTTAGCTTATCCATTTCAGCCAGTTCGAAAACTTTATATATAATTTCTTCTTGAGAGGGGAAAATTTTGTCTTTCCAATATCTTGGTAAAAAAATCCTCGCTGCATATATAATGTAACATAAGATTCTTGAATATTTTTAAATTTTAATCTTTAAAATTTATTCCCCCCCAAAATATTCAATAAATATATTTCCGGAAGCATACCAAATCTTAAGTTAAATGTTTTTTCAATTAACTCCTGCACCCGCGTCCAAAATACCTTTTTCTTTCTTACATTTCCCCCCATGTGGAAAAAAGTTTCCACCCCCCAACACTTTCCCAAAATTTCCCAAGCTTTTTACTTTTATACATTTTAGATATTTGAATTGGGGTTAGATACCACCTGTAAAACATTTTAAAGAAATTTTCCTTTAAATAATAGCTTCTTGTAAAATCTTGGTTTATTTTCCAAGCTTGTTGCCATTGCTCTATTGTTATTGTATGTCCAAAATCCTGTGCCCACTTTATCATATTCTCTTTAATACTCTCTTTTCCATTTCTAACTTCAAAAGCAACTTATATATTTTTTCTTTGGGGGTTTTTCCCCCCCTGGTTTCAATTAACTTCCAACTCTTTATCTTCTAAAGAAATCCCATTGTTTTTAAATCTTCCCCCCAAATTTCCCCACCAATTGTAAATATAACAACCCAAAGCGATGAGTGGCCTTCCCCCATTAATTCTTCTCTATTTTTTAATCTAATCATATTCCCTTCCTTTTTAAGTATATCTTTATATGTTAAACCCCTCCCTTATTTGAAAATTTTTCTAATCTGTAAAATGCTTCACGCACAGAAGTCCAATAAGGGAGTTTCAAAAATATTTTCTTCCTCACTCTTAACCAAATTCTTAATATGGCCCTTTCCCTTTTAAAAAGATCTGGAATCTTTTTTTACTTTTAAATTTGTTGTACCAAAGGTATGCATGCCACCCATAATATAAATTGAAACCTTCCAAATTCAATAATTTTGTTTCTTTCAGCGTAATCCATTCCTTTAACCAAATTAACGTTGAGGCTTAAAAAATGTGTTTCAAATCTGGCAAGCTTAAACCTTCCCTTTTCTTTTATATCCTTTAAATATTTACTTTTAATTCTTGGTTTTTTCCCCTTCCAAATAAACCTATTTATTTTTCCCTTTTCCCACTTACTAATCACCCTTTGGGGTTTTTTAGTAATATAGGTAAATTTTAAAAAACAAACATTATCTTCGGAAGTATTTCATTTTTATGGAGGAGATTCTCCCCATTAAAAACAACTGCAAATTCTTCCATCTCTTTAAATCATCTAATATTTCTTTCCCTATCCTTTTTTTAATTATTTTCAAAGATCTCTGAATTTTTTTAGTAATTATTTTTGCCCAAAAATTAACCTTTTTCTCTACTCTAAAACCCCGAACATTTAATTAAATCTATTTCTTGAGCCTTAGTTATATTTTTAGTAATCATTAATGATTTATCTCTATTAATTTTTAAACCTGCTACTTCCCCAAAATTTCTTAGTATTTCCATCAATGGTTTAATTCCATTTAATGGGTCCTCCAAAATTATAGCCAGATCATCCGCATATGCTTGAATTTTAAATTTTCCCTTTTAAATTTTCATTCCTCTAATTTCATTATTATTCCTAATTTTAAAGTTTAGTATCTCTAGACACATTATAAATAATAGCGGGGATAACGGACAACCCTGCCTTGTTCCTTTATTAATCTTGAATTGATTCGATTTTTGACCATTTATTAATAAAAAAGCTGTTTGATCATCATAAATTGCCCAATCCACTGCTTATACCTTTTTCCCCCAAAAACTAATTTTTTTATTACTTCAAACATAAATTTCCAACTCAAATTATCGAACGCTTTTTTTGCGTCGAGGAAAATTAGGGCTAATTCTTTCTGATTCGATTTTTGATAATACTCTATTGTGTCTAAGATTACTCTAATATTATTTTTCAGATATCTGCCTAAAAATCCATTTTGATCCCTTTTATCCAATTTACCAATACCTTTTTTAATCGTTCTGCTAATACTAATGCAAAAATTTTATAATCTATATTTAATAGAGATATTGGCCTATAATTCTTCTTATCTAATTTATCCCTTTCCCCTTTTTTAGGAATCAAAGTTATATTTGATTCTTTCCATGAATTTTGGGCTCCCCAAGCTTAATTGCATTTACTACTTGTGTTAAAAATGGGGAATTTTTTTGAAAAGTTTTATAATAAATTGGGGTAAAGCCATCAGGACCCGGTGCCTTCCCTACTTTTAATTTTCTTACAGCAGTCTTGATTTCCTCTATTGTAATTGTTTTATCTGAACTTTCAGAAAGGAGCTGAACCCCTAAGGGTAGCAGTCCCTGTTTACCCCAAAGGGTGTGACCCATCCCCACCAACAGAAGGAAGTGAATCCCGTGCTTGGAAAGCTTACTTTTTGGGCCTGTTGGCTTGGGGATTCTGGGGGTTGCAGTCACTTTTCCGTATTTTTCCATCGGACAGTTTTTGTGTTGGCTTTTACGTTCTGGCAGGAGCACCTCATTCACCAGGAATACCTAATTGCCTCTTTGAATGTTTACAACCCCCTTTCCTCTCCTTGTGTTTCCCTTTGGTGCCGAATGCTTTT